>PVKH010002636.1:0-26653 GCA_004027955.1 Chaetophractus vellerosus
CTTTGAAGTAAGTGGGAAAGGCAGACTTACTGATTTAACCATGGCCTGGGATGGTTACAGATCAATTGTTTAATGGTTTCAAATTCTGATCATTGGCCCTGGTGGCTGAGCTCTGGGATATTGATTCATGTCAATAAAACTCATTTGGATTTATAAACAAATACGTATCCCTGACTAGATTAGATGATAAATAGTTCACCCTTTTCCAGTATATAGGGCCATTAAGCAGCCTAGATTTTATTTATTAATTTATTGATACAGTCTCTCAAAATTATTATCAAGTACCTGCCATGAACCAAGAAGTCTGCTAGTTTCTGGGGTCCCAAAGGTAAACAAGATGTATATGCTTCCGTCCTGAATAGATCTTATAATCCAGTGGGGGAGATAGACAGCTAAACAATTACAACAGTCTAAGTGCTATGGGTATTCATAGCCAAAGCAGTGGCCTTGAGAAGTAGGCCCTGAGGGTGTTAACCAAACCAAGAGGAATAGGAAAAGATGTTCAAATTAGGAGAACTGCATTCGCAGTTTGGAGATGCAAGATCATGAGGTTTGGGGTTGCTGAAGGAAATTATCTGTGACATAGAGGACCGGAGTGGAGATTGAGATATAAGGTGAGAGGGTGACAAAGGTCAGGTAATGAAGGATCTGGTAAGCCATTTTAATGGGTTGGGATTTTATTCCAGTTGCAGTAAGAGCCACCAGATAATTTGGAACGTGACTTGATTAGATTTCTATTTAGGAAGATATCGCAGATTGCACTGCAGATAGTATATGATGGAGTAAGGCGAGCAGCCCGGAAATACTATTCATACTGAGTGTGTCACTATTTTCCAGCACTGTGATGAGACCTTGTGCACTATCTCAACTTTTACAATAGTAAAACCTGAGCTTATAATTATCCCAGGTTTAAAGATGAGCACATGAATGCTTTGCTAGATTAAGTACATTGTCGGAAGTAGCACAGTAAGTAAGTGGCATAAATAGGATTCAATCCCTCCTGGAAAACTCATACTCTCATCTACTAGACTATGTCACCTCCAATTGCACTTATCTGGGCTGATAGCTAGGGAAGTAGTATGGAAGATGAGAAGTGGGTTGCTTTTGGAGATGAGGAGAATATGATTAACTTGTGTGTGGAATGTCTTGGTAAGGGTTAAAAGGAGAGAAGGATAATATCTATGGTTTAATTTGGGCAATTAAATATATGATGACTTCTGACACTCACTGAAATATGGAGAAAAGAACAGTTTGTGGGGGATGATGATAAATTAAGTTGACTGTGTTGGATTAAGGTGCTATGGGAAAACCCATAGGAGATGTCCAGCGCCGAAGAGCAATCTGGGATAGCAATAGAGAATTGATGATCCTAAATACCAGCGTAACCACCAAATCCAGGAGAATGTAGGACATTGCCCAGGAAATGTATCAGTTTGGGAATAAAAGATGACCTGGGAGAAGCAGGAGTTCATGGATGTCCCAAGGAAGGAGCCAGTAAAGGAGACTGAGAATGAGGTTCAGAGGGGAAACCAGGAGATTGTAGTGGGTTTCAAGAAGGAAATAATGATCAATAATGTGAAATGTTTCTGAAATGCCAAATAAGACAAAAATGGAGAAATTCACTTGCTTCAGTGATAAGGAAGTTAAGTGACAAGGTAATAGTGAGAAGATCGCTTTGTAGGGGCAGAAGCCAGATGATAGTGTGGTGATAAATGAGTAGTGGGGTAAAAAGTAAATACAGAATTGACATTTCTTTCAAGAATTTGTGAGTGGAAGGAGTGACAGCAGTATGTATCAGAAACAGGGAGTTGAGAGAGAGATTTATTCTTGTTGTTTGCTAAGAAAAAGGAATCTTGAACATGTTTATTTGCTAATAGAGAAAAATGAGCAGAAAAGGAGGGGTGGAAGATGTGGGCAAGGGGAAGGATAAGCAAAAAGTGAACTTCTTGACAGGTGGGAAGGGATGACATAGAGAGCATTGGTAGAGGGTTCATTTTAAATTTAGTTTTCCCATGGAAATTAAAGAAGAATGAAAAAATGAAGAATATGTATAGAAAAGCCTATGAGCTTTTAAGTTTTGTGGTAAGAAGTTAAGGGAATTTATGCGACAACTTCCATTTGCTCTATGAAGTCACCGAGGTCACAAATGTCTTGGTTATACATGGTTTTTAAATGTAGATGTCTGAAGGGATAGTTTTACTAAATTATATGTAATGCATTTGTCATTGTACTCGACATTATGCAACTAAATGAAATTTCATTTTTATAGCAAAATTCTAATGGCAAAATTCCCTGACTGATTTACTGCTGAAAATTAACCCTCCCAGAATGTTTTGGATGTGCTGCTCATCACCCCCTCTCTGCACATTCCCACCCCATTCCCCCCACTGTATCTCAGGTGTTTTGTTTTGTTTTGTTTGAGTTTGCCTCATATGTACTCTGGAATGAGTTCCGGTGGTTTGTCCATTATGACCTCTTTACTTGCCACCCTGCTGCATTCTCTGTTGCTGATGAGGCCCCAGGTCTCTGCTCTGGGAAGCTTGGCTCCTTCTGTTTGTTATTGCTACTGATACACCATCATTGGCTTTGGGGAGGGGCATGGCTCTTCTCATGTCCCAAAGCAGTCATTCCTGCTACTGGCTGGTTAAAGACCAGATTTTGGATACACTTTCCCCCTCTACCCCCTGAAGAAAATTCTCTCATGTTGGACTGCCCAAAAGCTAGAGCTCCAGGTATTGACCACACTTCTGACTTGCTTTGCTGGTGCTGGTGGCAAAAAGCAGAGGCTGTGTGGCTCCATTCACTTCTAGCCTGGCTTAGCTACCTTCCACCACTAGACCTTCCCCAGTTTCCATTATGCTTCTCAGTATGGTAACAGTGCACTCTATCCTCAGAGAAAGGAACCTCTTTCGATTCTGGGATTAATTATTTCTGAAGAATGTTGGTAATTTCTGCGTCCATTCTTTCCGGAATTAGAGGACTTGATATTGGAAATTAAACTGCCCCAGAGAATGCAGGCTATATATTTACCATACCTATTAAACACCAAACCTTATGCTCCAAAGCCTGTGCTGATTTGTTTAATGGGACTTACTGGAGTCATTGCTAAATTTGGGAGTACATTACACATTTGTTCTACTGAAGCCCTTCCTCTCCCCAGCCTTCTTAACAGTCTTTTTAAGGCTAATGTTTGCCCCTGATAATGTCCCCTTAACATTAAATGTAGTTGTAATAGAATCTAATAGTATTTAATCCAATTAACTGAAAAAAGTGTTATTATTAGTAGTATGTACATATTCATCTTTTAAAGAGGTGAAAACTTTTAACTTAATAAAAATTATGAGATTTCAAATATGAATTTATCCTTTGTGAGAAAGTTTTACCAAATTATATGTAATGTTTGGAAGGGCAACTAACACAGGTGGCTCCTTCAAGAAACTTCTTTTATTTAAACTCATTGTCTCAGGTTCCTTGATATTCCCAGACTGTGGAGCTAATACATTCGCTCCGGTCACTACCTTTTGGCAGTTGAGGACATTATTAATATACCATGTAAATTAGCTAAAGGATGAGGAAGCCCTTGAAAAGCTCACAAATTAGGAAAACTTACCTGCAAATAATCTTTATCTTAAAAAAAGGTGTATATTGTCAATTCGTAGTAAATCCAAGTACCATGCTTTTAAACAGTCGTCTATTAAAAATTATTCTATTTTCATACATTTTGGAATAAATAATGCCTTTCTAGAATATAGCAAAGATTGTAGAGTACAGAATAGATAATTCTTAAAATGGCCCCTTTGACAATAATTCCATGAACCACACAAGAAATATACTCTACCCAATGCCTGTTTGTAGTCTCTCATGTCCAATAGTAATAATGTTTTGGATTTTAAAAGCAATTTTTATTAGGAAACTAAAGCTTTAAAAGGCCGAAGCTATGAAAGCGCAGAAAGGATGACAGGTATGCTGTGTGGAGTCACAAGCCTGGAAAATCTTGAATTTGTAGGGTAGCTAACAAGGCTCTCAATCTCCTGACTGAGGCTTGATTTCTGTGATCTTTCAGGTTGAGTGAGAGACTAAATCTTTCCAATAACTTGATTGGTTTAGTCAATTTAATCTGAACTATCATAATATCTAGCTATTCCCCATGTTTACTTAGGTTTGAGGAACTGCCAGAGTTCACTGTAGACCTACTGAGTGTTTATTTGCGTAGAAGCTTGGGAATACTTATCAATCCTAGGATAGTCAGGCTATCCATAATTGACTCTATTGTCTGCAAATCAGGGTCTTGGCACCAGACCAATACCTGGTCCCTGGTGACTCTTGTGAGCTTTGAATATAAGCAGTGATTGAAGGAGGTATCTAGTAGAAGAAAGGGTAAATTTTCAGCTGGTGTTCAAAACAAGATCCGTCATCTGACATATAGCCATAAATATTCAGTGAACCAAAAACAAGCCATTGCTATCCTAAGGCAAAGCCCTTTCCCTTTCCATGAAACCTATCCTTTTCTTGGTTACTCATTGCTCCTTGTTATTTTTTACTCTCAGGGTGTTTCTGATGTCATTTCAGCCTGATTGTGCCCATTGGGGTATACTGCCCTAGATGGGATTAGATCTGCAAGTCATTCTTTTAAGGGTGACCTGGAGTTGACCTTTGCCATTTTCTTGGCAATACCATATCCAATACCCCTTTTCCTTTTAGGGCATCTCCTATTGTGCAGATGCTGGATAGGAGGGGAGATCTACTAATCGCTATGGAACTTGAATGGGTATCATTTCTTCTCCTATGCCTTGGAACAGTCAGGCAGTCATGACTTGGCTTGGCTGACATCTGCACTTTCCGGAAACTCATGCAGAGGCTGTGTCAGCAGTGGCATGCCCACCAGATTGTTCTCGCTGTGTGACCCTTGCTGCAATTTCTGCTGTCTCCCTGGAGCTCTCTTGTTCCCACCACTTTTCCAAGATTGGTCCTCTAGTTTCATATCAGCCCTGATATCTTCCTAATAAATTCCCTATTCCTTAAGATAGCACAACCAATTTCTATTGGTTTTGATCTATAATTCTATTGGCATATGATCTTGGCTACAGCATGCTTTGAGGTAACATATGGCTAAACCATACAGATATCAACATTTTGCAATTTTGTAGGTACAATATTTATCAACTATTCTTGGTCCAGATTGTTTTCATAGTGAAAATTGGTATGAAAATATATATTTAAGTCCTTTTCACCTAATGTTAAGGCATAAAATCATATGTAACTTCACAGAATAGTCATGTGATCTATTTCTAAGAAAAGATTATAATCTTGGGTAGGAAAAGCACCTGCTGCAAAAATCAAAGGTTTTAGTTCTGTGCAAATAACCCAGAGCAAAAACAAAGAAGAAGTATAAATTAGGAAAATATGCAACAACTAGTTGTTTTCTTAAATAAGAATGTTCTCTTTTTTAAAAAGAAGGGATGGGAAGGAGGTAATATAATTTGGAATAGACATTTAGAAGAAATGAAGAAGTTCTCTGTCCAATGATGAATGGAAAGAAAAACAGAAATACAGTTCTGTAGAAATCTGACTGGCTGACCCCATTTTTAAAGATATGACTCCTCATGGGTTGAGGTGAAGAAATATAAGATATACCACAAAGAAGAATTGTTAAAATAGTATTTAACTCAATTTGAGCATTTATGGGAAAAAGAAGCCATAAAATCTATCCAACTATGTTCCCTTTTTAGGAACTAAACATGGCATCTCATAATTTGATCCCTCCATTTTAAATAACAGGTTTATTCACATAACCACAGATGGAAACCAGATTCCTCATTTATTGAGCCTGTTTTTTCTTTTCCCTTGGGGCTGTTAAGTTACTACTTGGCCCCACCATGAGCTTAGAATAAAGATATCTGCTGATTCTTGCATCCTATCTTAGCTAGAGAGGCAAGTCTCTAGTCAGTTGCTGGAGACTTTGCAGATTGTTTAGCTGTTAGGTCATCTTTGCATGGTTACATGACAACAGAAGTTTTAATAGAGGCCAAAAGCCTGACTGGAGTGGCTTCAAGAAAAGATGAGGAAAGAATTTGGAGACCAAGAGTATAGACAAATCTATCAAGCTGTTTTACTGTACAGGGAGGGAAAGAAAGGATGACTTGCTGAAGAAAGTATTTTTCTTTTGTTATAATTTTTTAAGATAGGAGAAGTAACAGCACGAAATGATGTCCTTGAGTAGGCAAGAGGGGTTGACATCTAGAATACAAGTGGAAGAGTTGGTGCAAGCCAAGAACACATAGAATTAAAATATGATGGGGCACAAAGCAGGGTATATAGGCACAGAGGAAGCAAAGAGTAGATATGGTGTAGAATCTTGCATACCTTCTTATTGCTAATAGTTTCTTATTGAAGTAGGAAGCAAGGTTGTCAGAGAAACACAAGGATGAAGCAGGAGATTTCAGACATTTTATAGAAGACGAAGGAATTTAATAGTCATTGAAGTGTGTGAGAGAGTGAATGGGCCAGAGATATATAGTATGGTCTTAAGGGCGCACTTGAGGATGACAATTATAAATATAAGGTGGCAGCAGGCATCATGGTTATGGGATTTCCTCCAGACACATTCCATGCACAGGTTCAAGTATAGATTAGATTGAGAGTTGGTTTAAAGCAAACGTGATTTTTCCAAGGTGAGTATGTTGAAGTGCAAGAGGGTCAAAGTAGTAAGCAAGAGAATGAATGTAATGAAGGACCATGACAGTTAACCTGGGTAAGAATGAAGTGAAGACACAAGGAGATAACTTGAAAAGGTGGTAGTACAATGATTGTAGATCCTGATGCAGCGTAAAGATTGTTGGGAGACAGAGAGTGAGTTGGGAAAATTAGGAAATGGGATGCTTGCCCTTGAGAAACGGAGATGATATGGGTATTGATAATGACTAAACCTAGGGTCTTACAATGGAAAGGGATGGTGCTAATAAGGTGGGAAAAGAAATCATTTGATGAGAGATCAGAAGACAGGGTTTAGGCAAGATCATCTCTGTGGAAATTGAAATTTGGGAGAATTCTAACAGGAGTAATGCTGGAGAGAGAAATGGTAGCCTATCTTTTAGTGCTAAGATACTTTAAAAAATTATCTCATCTATGGGGTTCTTTTCTATGAAAAATATTTTATGGGAAAGTTATTGATTTCAAATCAATCAGAATGATGGATTTATAGCAGGAACTTTGTTGTTAAGCTTTAAGATCTATAACTGGGTTGTTTTCTTTTTACTGGTAGGATATGTTAATGCTAACAGTTTCCTCTGTAAGATGTCTGTGGTTGCTTATCTTGATTAAAACCAAGACTTATTTTCACCCGAGTGTTTTATAAACAGACCAGACTTTTAACAGCTAGTCTTCAGGCACTCCCCTGTAAATTCGAGCATGTATCATATTTTAAGATCCTAGTGTTAAATGACGTAGTCCTTTATTTTGTTTAATAATCAGTCTTCTGGGAATTTGAAATTCTCAAATGGAATCTTTAAAATTCTGAGTTTCTTTGATGAGGATATTATTACTATTTTTGCATATGAATGCAAGTCAAAAAATGACTTAAATGAGTCCATGCCTAGAAAGTAATTTACAAATTTTCATCCCTGTATATGAATTTTTACCCATGCCTGGTGATGTGGGACTTACTCTTGAACCAGTCTGCGTAGATGAGTATGTTTAACTCATGATAGAGGAGAGTCTAATGGTTGCATTTTCTTCTGTTCCCTACACATCACTCATATTTGTCTCCTGTTTTTCTCATAGTTTTCCAGTATTCACTCTGATCCCATAAAGTAATGAAAACCAATAAGCTGTGGTTGTTGAGTCATATAGAAAAGCCACCAAGAATATGTTACCTATACCTTGTTCAGTAGTGATTGACAGTTTTATTTCATTGGATGGGATTTTTAAGAGAAGATGACCGGACCATTACCATGTGATTTAAACCTGCTTCCAGACTTGGCTTAACTGTTTTGTTAGAGTATTATTTTGATTTATATGCTAATGTATGTAGTTCACTTTCAAAGTTGATGCCAGAATTTTTTTTTAAATTTATTAATGGCAGTTCTGTAAGTTTAGGCAGTTTTTCCAGGGCTGAGGCCGGTGGTGTTGATGTGGGTTCAGGAAAGCTTAGCAGTATCAGAGAGGGGGGTAGTACTGATATTGCTCTCCCTATGTTCAGTCTTTTCATTAGAAGTCTATAATTTAAATGCCTCCTTTTCCTGGAAAATATGAAGCATGTACAACAGATAATTTAATAACAACATAACTTAGGCTGCTTTAAACTGACATCAACTTTATATGCACAAGAGGTGTTTCCAAGAATTTTTTTAATGCATCATTGGAATAATAAACTGTAACTGACATACTTTTAAACCAAAAGAAAGTGAAGCTTTCCAACTCCCCTATTGTGTTTTGCTCTCTCAGACCTATCATTCTAAGAATGAATGCATACAATGGAGTGTGTTGGACTGCACACTGTGGTTTTATCTACTTCCTTGCTGGAGGAAAGTGTCTTTATAAACATAAATAAAACATGCAAAAGGAAGTAATATACTAAGTAATTTTACAACAAAAGAATGGAACTGTAAGCCTACTTTTCCTTGGCTGCCCTTGGTGTTGGCCAATTTGCTTCCTCACTAAGGCCCCTCAACTGTCCGGCTAGCAAAGAGGTAGGTGAATTGAGGGGAGAGGAAATAGGTAGCACCCACTTTTGAAATGAGCAGAGAACTACATAAGTCGTAGCTGATGGTAAGATGGAGGGATCAGGTACTGTGTGGGCACTGCAGAAGCCAGGGTAAGACAGTTTAAGGGGTGTAAGTAGCAAAGGAGGTGACAAAGTTGGGCAGGCCCTGACGGTATAGCTTATGTAGGAGGCAGATGTTAGGGCTAGGGTGAGGAAAGGGAGTATTTGTTCCACAAAAATTAGGCACATGGTTGATTTGTGCCTTGCACTGATATGTATGTACAATTTGTCCCATCAATTAGATTTTATGCTCTTTGAGAGTAGCAGCCTTGTTTTATAATTATTTCTTTGTGTGGCTGGGCACAGTTAAGGTTGGTTATTAAGAGGTCCTTGTTCCATAAGGGTCTCTTGTGGCATTTGCTGTAGTTTTCTGATCTCCTCAGGGCTGCAGTAAGTGCTCTTAGGCCCAAGGATACGATCTCTCTTATTTAGAGAGCGTGGAGCAGGGCAGAGAGGAAATGGCTTGTTTTAGGATCAGAGAGCATCTCAGTTCATCCAATATGCTAGTGTCACCATTTGACTTCTGGAACTCTGAACATTCCCTTTCTAGGCTCCCACTGTCTTGCTAATCTTTTCATCCTCTGATGAGTCCTTCAATACTCAACATAATCCCTGCTTGACCCGGGCCACCTGTCTAATTTTCACAGTCCTTCCTGGAACTTGACCTCTTGCCTCTCTGACAGTGTCTTTGGGTCTTCCAGGTGCATCCTGTCCCTTGCCTCCAACATCCTGATAAGAAACATTGCCTTTATTCGTGTGAATGACCTGCTTGTGACCACCAAGACTTACGTGAGCAACTGAGATTTGGCTCCAGTTGGCTGTTTGGATAGATAACTTAATGCTCTGCTGGATAGAGCGCTGTAGCCGTCTTAATGAACAGTATGCAATTGATTTAAATTCTATTGCACAGTTTATTAAATCATATCTGCTGGATAGAATCCTGCCTTTGAGGCATGCTGCTAACAACATCATACAACATTTTATTTTCCTTCATCCAGTTATTTCCAATCATAGACATGTGCATAGTATTTTTAAAAACCTAATTTTAAAATGAAAATAACTATAGATAATTGCACAAGGAAAGTGGCAGCTACATTGTACTTGATCCTTTGCTTAAAAGGGTGCAATAAGATCTAAGAGACATTCAGATCTTTTGCATGGCAAAGAATGTTTTCAGTGTATTTAAGAGGTACGTCCATATATTAATTTTTAAAATTTATAGGGAACAAAATAGCTGTGTAGTTTGGCTGATAGAATAGTTCGTTTTGGGCTTTCAGAACCTATGCTTCAACTTTAGCAGGGCTGTTTGAGAATTAACTCCATGTTTGGTATCTTCAGGTCCCTGGATCACTGTTGGACCTCAGTTTCAGAACTTTCTGTCTTTGTACAATCCTGAAATAGGTCATTGATTTTGATTTCTTCATAATGGAAATTATTTTTTCATGTAATGCTTTGTTGAATTTATGTTTAATCTTAAAATTTTTATCACATAATATAGGAGTTTAATACTCAAAAAAGTAATTGATTCAGAAGGTATTCTAGGTATAACAATGTGCATTGCAAATGTGACAAATATACTTGACTTTATAGATGCTAAATGATACTTTTTTCCCCCACAAGACTCCATTTTTTTTTACTGGACAAAGAGTGAAATATAATGTTTTCAAACAAGAAAGTGGTTGTTTTTTTAATTTTTGCTCCTGGTAGAGAAAAAGATTTTCTTGAGAATCTTTAATTTGTATCTCTGTACATATAATTAAAAATATGTATATTTTTCAAGAATGTTAAGGGTAAGCCAATTTGATAAATTTAATCCCAGAACACTTCTAGGTTAAGTATAAATTTTGTTGGCAAATGGAAGGAAGCAAATTATAAAATGATGGAAGATATGCTTCCTATGAATATTATATATTTTTTGATCTTCAAAATTTCTTTCTCCATCAGTATTTTTTGTTTCTAGTAATCTATTTAATGTCACGATAAGCAGGTAAGAACTTTGATTGATTTGTCCCATCTGAGTAAAGTCTTTAGTGTGACAGAGAAATAATTTCACACGGCCTATAATGTCTCTTTTTTATTTGAAGTCCCAATATTAATTCATTTAGAGAACACTGGATAATTTCTCATAGGTTTTAAGTTGGACCTCTCAAGTTTTCTACTCCATCTGTTTCACTTCACACAAGAGACAATGAGGCCCGAAAAAATGATAGGCTTAAATGAACCCATCTCACATTCTCTGATTACTGAGCTAGCTAGCACAAGGAAATACAGAGAAGAGAATAAACACACAGATTACTCAGTAATCATAGACTAAACTGAGGTCCTCTAAGTCAGGTAACTAGGATTCTGAGATTGTGTTCTGTTTCTAAATTTAGATTGTTGATTGATACGAACACTCAGTCTTATTAATGATTTTGCGACACAGGGTATGTGCCCCAAAAGTTTGCTTCAGGGGTCTCCCGACCCCTGCCTGATTCTTAGGAATGTACATCATATGAAAACTACAAGCTGAATATTATAGTATTAATCAGGGTGAATTTTTCTAGTAGCATCTGTTTTCCCATCGCAGCCCTTGAGGCATATGTTGTATTAGGTCGATTCTCAGGAACTAAAAGTAAAACTAAAAAAAAAAAAAAAAAGAAAATAGGCCTTGGAACCATTGTTCTTTTAGTTATTTTTCAGAATGCTTTGAAATCACATTCAAGCCTTGGTGTAGGGCGGTATAGCATTCCCACCTGAGATTTTTCCCTGGGCTTTTAGAATTTGTTAGAAACTGTGGTGACAGTTGCAGCTAAAGATACTGTTAAGATGAGAAGGAAACAAGACACACTAAGGGCTGAAATGCACCTGAGGCACCGGGATGGATTTAAGCAGGTGGTTTCCACTGAGTTCTGAGTTCTGTCAAGTCCCACAGGTCCGCAGGTCATTACGTACTAGAGCACACGCTTTCTGGCAATGGAGAATTATACTCAGAACTTGAAACAGCAATGCAAAAAAGGGGCCAGTTGCTTGCTATAAACAGCTTCTGCATATGATTTTCTGAAAATAAATTGGAAGGTAAAGGTCCTGGACTCTGTGGTTCCTGCGTCTCAGGCGGTGGGCAAGAAGGGAGGGATTGGGGATCCTCTAGACTAATGCTCTTGCCCCTTGCTGTGCTGTACAAATAGGTCAATTTCACTATTCACTGGGATAGAAAAGTGGGTATTGGGAGCCATTTTAAAAGTCTAAATTGGCTTTTCTAATGAAGTTGTAGGCACCAGGGGAGGCTCTCTTGGAGGAATGAGAGGCAACCATTTACAATTCCCTCTCTGGTCCTTTTTGCCAATTCTCCAGCAGTTCCCTGCAGGGGAGCCAGGGTTTCTTTCAAGATTGTTTCAATGTTAAATTGACACTAAATCAAGAGCACAGTAAGCCCCCAACCTAGTCTTTTTTAAGTGAAGAAAATTTTGAAGGCAGCCAGGTCTCCTGTGGGGAGTGAACGTAGAAGTTGGGAGACAGCAGATAAAATCCCTGAAGAGTCTAGGGAATAGGAAGTTGAAACTAAAAGGCTTTTATTTTTATTTTAAAATAGATCTTTGTATGTCTTTTTCTCACTGCGTTCTCTGGTATTATTTGTTTTATATGGTGAATATTTTTCTATTGTCCAACAGAACAAAAATCATCTTTGAAAGATTTTTCTCCATGTTACAGTCAGGCCCGGACAGTCCAGCTCACCCTTTGTCTACTTGTATCACACCTGTTGGCTTAAGTTCTCAGCTAGTATCTTTGTGTCATGCATAGTAATGGATCCATAAGAGATGCCCTATTGTGTCTTAAAAGAAGAGCTAGATCCTGACTTGAAGACATGATGCCGGTGGTGCCTAAACCGTTTGTCAGCAAAATATAGCTCTGCATGTCACCCCCTTTCTCAGAGCTCCAAATAATATAAAAGACAGTGCCTCACTGGAAAGGCTATTAAGTGGATAAATGTCAATTCATTGTTTTATTGACTGTAATTGCCATATATATAGACACACACGCATGTTTTGTAGGATAAATTTCATTGATGTTTAAAATTGCACGGAATCAGAACTTAGTTGTGAACTTAATTCTATAGGAAAAGAGGAAGAGAAAGTTTGCTTTTTAAAAGATTATTCAGCTATGCATAACCATATGCATTTATGGAAAGCAGAATTTATTTACGAACAAAATTTTAACTCTAACAATGATGAGGCTTTTTAATGCTTCAGAATGTGAGCTCTTTTGCAGTCTAGTCTATACCCTGAGCTTGGGCTGCTTTGGAGGAAGTTTAGTATCACAGATCTTGAGAATTAACAACACTGAATGGAAAAATGGCAATAGCTTCTCAAATATTTTTGTGGCCTTTTTGTTCCAAAATGATCCTGAAACAAAGTCTTGGTCATCCTATTGAAAGCATCATAATTCCTTGGCTTAAACCTTACAAAACAGATTATCATACGCAGCTTGGCACTTCCTATTGATGACACTCTTACCATATTTTTTTTTAGGAAGAGACTTCCATTCAGAAAAATATTATTTGTTTTACAAATATTTATTAAGTGTCTGCCAATGTGCTGAGACCTATACTTAGTCCTGGGTACTAGTCTTGCCTCTAAAGAGTCCATTACAATAAAACATGTATATGGGATTTTTCCTTTTGGAATAATGAAAACATTCTAAAATTGACTGGGGTGATGACAGCAGAACTCTGTGATGAAAATGAGAGCCAGTGAGTGTACACTTTGAATGGATTGTACAAAGCATGGGGCTGTATAATCTTGTGGTAGAAGATGGACTGTGGGTAACAGGACAAATATGAGAATGTTCTCTCATGAACTATATCAAATATATAATACTTAAACCGGGTGTTAATAATCAGGTGGGTTGGGGGAAAATACACCAAATGTAAGATATGGGCTATAGTTAAAAGTAATATTTTGATGATGCTCTTTCATAATTTGTGACAGATGTTTCACAACAATATAAGGTGTTGATGGTGGGATGGTGTATGATGATATGCATGGTTTTTTTTTTTGTAAGTTCACAACTTTTACTATACTCTTATTGCTTATGTATGTTCACGCATGAATGATTTACTTCAATAAAATTTTATTTTAAAAACATGTAATTTAATTACTATGAGAGATTAGGGCAACACTAGATCTACGTAATGTGTGGCAGTGACATGAAAGCGGCTCATGGGCTTCCGGAGATGGCTGAGGATGCAGACCAGAAATGAGGGGGCCCTTTGCTGGTTCTTGAAGGAGGAATATTTTCCAGATAAAAATGTTGTGGGAAGGCATTCCAGAAAAAGTAAATAAAATGTGTAGGGTCACAGAGGCAAGCAATGCCATAGTGTATCTGGGGAACTGTACCTAGTCATGCAGTATTTCTTATCAAAAGCTTGTTCAGGTTTCACTTTTCATAAGGAGAACAAAATATATCACCTGCAGGAGGTGAGCAGTACGTAAAGGAAGGAAATGGCCTTAAGTTAGCTGCTAAAAATGGATAATTTAATATTGCTTGCATGCTTCATTCTGGTGATAAAGTTAATCAGGTTAAAAAAAAGTGTTAGGGAGACAAAATTTTTAAATAATGCTTTGAGATTTTTTTAATGGTCCAGAAAAGACAGGTGTCTGTCTGGAGCGGGCTGAGTACAGCTCTGGCGTCTATCCACAGACTTTGAGTTATGGAAGAATGAGTAGGGTAGATAAGGCTGTCGGGCCAGGGTTCTGTTTCCTACAAGGCAGAGAGGTAGAGTGAAGTTTAGTCAAGTCAGCTCATGGTAGAAATGGGGTTCTACATGACAGAGTAGCAAAGACAGGGTGGAGAGGGGAACAACAGATGAAGGATGTGGAAGGAAAACTGACGAGATTGGTATGAAGACAGGGGTCCTGGGAATGCGAGTGGCACCTGAGCTGGTGGGGATGAGAAGTGTGGGGCTGTGGGAATGCAGATGGTGACCCAGAATCTCATGACTGCCCACACCGGTAGGAGTGTCTCAGCAAATATCATCCATATCATTCATAGTCACCAGGATTGTGTCTTCCACTCCTGGAAATTTAAATGTTGCAATCGACGGCCCCTCGTGTTCACCATGCCTCGCTGATTCTGCAGTCATCTCCCTGCCAGCTTTTACCTTGCAGAACCCTCACAGTTCACACAACCTGGGCTAGCCTAAGGCTTTTGTGTTTCCTTCAAGGATTTTCCTGAGAACTGAAGATTGGACAAGAGAAAGAATTAGCAATCTCATGTTCCTGCATCCCTTTTTTGCTTTGAATCCCAGAAAAATTAAAACCTAAATCTGTTTCTAGGTTGAGCAAATCTAAAAGACCTTAGGTTATGTATTTCTGTGTATAAAGCCTAATCAGAGCCTCATTTAATTTCCTATTGTTGTTTTCTCTTTTTCTCAGTTTTCTCTTTGATTGGTTCTGTGCTTTGGTATTGGAGCTATTTTAGAAAGGCCTCTGGAATCCTTTTGTAATGAGTTGAAAATTAATAAATAAAAGTAATCAATTACTCTTTCTAAGCTCATGCATCCTCTATCATAGTCCTCCCAGATTATCTCTGACTTCAGGAATGTTCTTGATTCCTTGTCAGTTCTGTATGATGTTCTTTCTTAATAACTCTCAGAACCCATAGCTTTGAATAAAAAAATGACCCCTTCTTACTAGTGGCAGACCTCTTCCCAGGCTTCTCAAGAATCCTGAAACATATTCTTTTCTCCTGAAATCATCACTTTGCCATAAAACTGATTTTTTATCTCCAATTCTACTTAATCCTAGTAATGTGTCTTTGTCATCGTCATCTCCAGTGAAATGGACATTTTCTGCTCTTCAAGTTTGCTTGGTTTGGATGGCCTAATTTCTAATCTCTAGAGAGTGGAGGTAAGGGAAACACATAGTCTTGTCTCTGTTGGAGTTATTTTCTCTGAACAAAGATGTATTTTTCCAAATTATAGTTGGGCAGCAAAGGAAAGCCAAGAATAAACAAAGATGATCATTTATAATTGAAGTTGTTTTCCAAGCGTGTTAATGAATCTTTGGAACACATGTTCTACTGTAGAAGCAGAACAAGAATTGAGAATGAAACTCAGTAGTGATGGTATGGTTCAGATGGCTGATAGAAGATGTCAAAGATCAACAATATTTGGGGGATCACTGATTGTTCCTTGACTGATAATGGTGTGATGAGGTTGTTGCCCTGTGTTTTGTTACTTAGAGTGACCCTGTGATCCTTTGACCTCACCAGTACTCCAGGCTTCTTTAGGAACCCTGACCCCTGAGAGTTAGGGTAATGTAGAGAACTAGCTGTGCTCTTGGCCTGGTCCTCACCTTGGGCTCTATCTCTTGGGTTTGATGCAAGTTCCAACTACATATTGCTTATCTGAGTTGGCAGCTAAGGTTGCTCAAATTAGCATTTCTCCCTACTCAGGGTTTTTTAACTATACTTGGTGAGTTTGTAGCTCTGTCATTCCCTTCCTAAGCTCATCTTACTTTTCATTATCTGTTAAGTGAGAACTTGAATATCGGCCTGTACCATTCTAGCATTTCAACTCAAGCACTCCAGAAGATTAAAAAACAAACAAACAAACAAACATTATGTACTATCTAGGTAATAGAAACCATGCTCCTAGTGTTTTGGGAAGCATTTCCAGTACCACTTCCAACCTGGTCTGAACAATCTGATCAACAGCCTAGAGTTTCAAGTATATCCAGTACTGAAAATGAGTCTCCTGGGCTTTATGGACCTGTGACTTTTGGTTTGTTGCAAACTTCAAAAATCTAGTTTTTAAAATTAAATATGTGTAACTCATAGATGCTATGTACAATCTTCTGTTATTTAGTATATAGTAGTGGATAGCTTTTATAGACTTACTTATTTAAGTCAGTTGTCTTGCTAAATATTTTTTTCGAACATTGTGGACAAATATTCCCATAGAAACAAATATGATTCTAGAGTAACTATAATTGGTTTGTAAATTTAAAGATGACTTTAGCTTGGTAGGAAAACTCTTGACATTTGTATTTTCAGAAATGATTGTAGATAGTGGTATTTCAGTGGAATGAAAGCAGGCCATATTAAAAAAAGCATATTATGAAATTTGCTCCATGGAAGTCACTAAAATATTTATTGTTTATAAAATATTTTTTCATCCTTGAACAGTCTTTGAAATATTATTCACTAAAACCGTCTCCCTAATGAAGGATTGTTCTAAAGTGCAATTGGCTTTTTTTCTCTTCTCTGCAGTCAGGGAGGGTCTATAAAATGGTAAATAATCAAATGCTCTTTTTGTGAAGTACTATATATTTCCCTGTCTTGGCCAAGCATAGGACTGTGTTGGCAGAAGTCAGCTTCTGCTTATTAAGTAATATTGTTATGGCTTGTAAAACTGGGAAGCAGCCTATCTGAAGCTGCAGCATTCCTTTGATATATCACTGACTGTTATTCCTTTCAGAATTATGGAAGACATACTTAAGACTGAATCAGGGAATAATGTCAGAGAAAATAAATATCCACTTTTAGGCAGCAGTTTAAAATATATTAAATTTTAGAAATGATCAAAGTCACACATCTGTTCTTTGATTTATTCCCTTTTCTTTGTACATAATTGGTATGCATCAAAACCTGACATTCAGGTTTGGATTCCCAATCTGACTAATTTTTTTTAGTCTTATGCCAAATTAGTCCAATTATAATTTTGCCAAGTAATTAGTAATATGGAAGTGTTTTTATTTTTCTCATATAGGAATAATGTGGGTAAGGTATATTTTGTTAAATATGTTTTTTACTCTTCATTTCAATCTGAAATGGCTGTGGTTAAATATCAAGGACATCTTTTAAAAAATAATGTCCCTGAACAGTAGGAAAATGCAATTAAATATTAATGGCATGTACTAAATCATAATTAAATGATCAGCTTTTTTATTTCTAAACTATCAAACTCCCTTTCTATCACTCTCCTAAATTCTCAGGCCTTTCTCAGGTTTATGGCTGTAGAGTTATTTGGGAATTGCTGACCTATATGACTGGTAGTGGGATTCTTTCTGCCTATAGAGAAGTGAATGTAAGGGTGGGGGATTTTTTATAGTAGACTTTACAATATTAACTTTGACTAATCTCTTAGTCTGAGAATATTGTCATACTCTTTGTTCTGCAAACAACCAATCATATATGTTCTTAGACAAATTATATTAGCATTCTTGCCCTTAATACCTTGAACGTCCACTGAAGATCATCCCTATGCAATCCTTTTTGGCTGAGACACTCCTGATAGCCTAAATTGCCTTATAAGAATGTCTGGTTTTTATTGCTTCACGAAACCCACATAGAATCTTGGGCAAATCTATCCACTGAGCAGCCTTTTTGGCTGGCAACAATTCATCCATTTGCAAGTGTGCAAATTATTATTATTAATTATTATATATACAAATTGAAGGAATTTTGCAAAAGACAATTCAGTTATAGCTTTCCAGATTTATTTTTTGCCACTCTACCTTTATATACATCCTATACTTAATCTCCCAAAATAACAGCTGGTATGGGAACACACCATGTTTTCTTGTGCCTCTTTGTGTTTACCTAGAAGGCCTTGTCTTTCCTGTCACTGTCTGGTAAGTGTATACTCACTTTTTCTGACTCAAGTCAAACACCAGTTCCTCTGTAAAGTGTTCACAGATTTTTCCTCCCTTCCCCCAAAAGATTGGTTTTGATACTCTTTTTTTTTAACCACCCTATAATTATCCCTGTTATAGTACTTAATAGATTGTCTTAAGATTTGTTAGTTGGTTTCACATGTGTGGTTCAGATTTCCCCCAGCCAGGAGAGTAAAACCTAGAGTCACAGTAACTTGAGAAGAAAAAAAAAGGCATTTATCTGGATCCCTTCCCCAAATTGGAAGTCATGAGTTTGTCTCATAGGAATCTCTTAAGTAGTATTGTCAGTTTCCAAGTGGTAGATAGCATTTTTCTCCTCTAGAGCTTGGTTCATTCATGCCCCTTGAAAGCCACCAAAGCCCAATACCATGTTCTTTATCTTTTGTGTGCAGGCTGGCTTGGTGCTGTGTTGAAATCACAATGCTCATTCTGTGTGCCAGTGCCCTCTAAAGCTTCCCTGATGCAGAAAGTCCTTTCATGCTCTCTGGAATGTTCTTCTGTCCCACTGTCACCAAGCAGTCCTGCCTTGTGCTCCCAGTGCTTTACACGAGTTTTCATAAAATAGCTCTACTAGTACGCCTCTCTCCTACCACAGACACAAAAACAATGTACACAAGATAAGCTGTCTTTTCCTTCCAGGGCTGCAGCATTTAAGTGTAGGAGGCTGCTTGTGTATCTAATATGCATGTATGCTATTAAAGATGTCTTAGGATTTCAAGGACAGTGTTACTAGAGCCAAAAAGTGAATAAGAAAAGTTTTGGTTGTTAACTTTCACTTATCCAGAAAATTATCTGTCTCAAATTCTGATAAATTCTTCTTGAAGTTTTCCATTCATCACATAGGTATATGTGTTTATGCAAACATAATATATAATCATTACAATGCATTTATTGTACAATATAGTCTCTCTTACTGCTCCATAAAGCTAAAGTGCTCTTGTTTTGAGGCTTCTTTCCACCCCATACTGATTGATATCTTATGGGAACCAAAGTTACTTGCTGTTGAGTATTTTTTTGCTAACATCAAACTTCCAGAACAGAACACTCTTCATTTTAAGGATGAAATGCCAGATTTCAATTCCTTGTCTGTCTCAGCACCATAAAGTCTGAGTTCCTGGGAGAAAGATTTCTTTAACTTCACATGTTGGTAATCTGAAGAAATACTTTTTACCCCCATTCAATAGGGAAAATATACCCTCCCGCCCCCCCCAAAGGTATTGCACTATCTTTGCTTAGAAATTGGGTGTTATAATCATTAAATAACAAATTCAGACTTTGAAATTTGATAAAATATGGATTCAAAAATAAAGAGAGTTGATATTTTATGAAAATTAATTTGAACTTTTTGGAAAGAAACACTGCCAAAATTGATGTGAGCAAGACAACTTTACTAGATCAAGGGACAGCTGTAAAAATCTAGACTTATTTTATATCGATTATTTTGTAAATATCTTTCAATTCTTAATTAACTTTAAAGATACCCAGGTAGAAATGATGCATCATGGTTGTGTTTTATGTAAGAAATACACTGCTGTCCACCAATTAGAGGAGCTGCACTCAAAAAGGCCTTTTATCAACCTCAGAAGATTGTCAAATATGTGTGTGTATCTGAATTTTAAGTTAAAAGAAAAGTTTTAAGTCAAATATATCATTTCTGATTCATCACTTTAGCTGCTTTCCTTACTATCTACATGTTCCAATCCCTTCTGCTAAAAGGACTTCTAATGAGCTTTAAATGACCTTAAAATTCCCATATCCATGAAATGAAGCCCAACAAAAGCACAGAATGATGACAATAAAATATAATATGAAGTCACCAAGTAATTCTTAGCAATCACAAGTAGAAATGCTGCAAAACCCATCATCCAACACATTGAAATACCAATCCACACCCAGTACTCTTCTTCACAGATATGGTTCCAGATTTTAATATCAAAGAAAACATACTGAGTTAGACAAGTAAGGAAACAATTTAACAGCATTTTAAAGTGGGGATGTTGAGAATCTTCTCTTTGCCCCACCTTGTGCTCCAAAGCCAAGCCACAGTGTAACCGACTTGCCCTTATCTCCTATCCACCCTCTCCCCAAGGCAGACAAAGGATTTGTCTGCAAGCAGCAAATGAATGGGATCAGATATTCTCATTACTGCACACATTTTGCTGAACGTAAGAGCATGCAACTTTTCTCTTGAAGAATCCCCGTTTTCTGCACATAGGAAGGACTCTACCAACATTCTTAAAGCTGAAGGGAAGAAGCAGCATCAGTGCTCTAGAGACAATAAGCTATGAAATATCCTATTAGAACTGCAGTGCCAGCAGTTCTAATAGGCCAATTCCCTGCATGGGCCAATTCCCTGACATGGAATCATATGTCTTTTCAGCCAAAAGGTATCTATATTTTAGTAAGGCAGATGTAGAGCAGTACTTAAGAATTAGTAAGAAGTTATTTATTTGGGTTGTTTTGTGCCAAACTTCAAGTCATCCTGACCTCCAAATGCTCAGGATTCCATCTTATAGAAAAAGTATTCTCATGTATAATTCACAAAGTCATTGTTGATTTTTGGTGTGTGTTTTCATTAGAGATCTTTGCAAATATCTTTAGGATAATGATAAGAATATAAAATTAGCACTTTTCTCTTAAGTCATCTTCAAAATAATTTTAAGAAAAATGAAAAGACAAAATTTACTAATACCTACACTACTTTTTATTCCTGAAAAAGGTGAACATATTGCATAATGAATTATTGATTCAGGCTTGAAGAATCTGAGTTTCTCTTAAATCTTCTACCTTGAAATGGGTAGCAGCTGGAGCTGCTGTTTTTACTGACTATGAACTTAGGTAAGAAGGAGCAGCTCCAGGAAATCCAAATCATTGGCATTTTCTTGATAAAAATATCTATGCATATAATTTAATTCAACAAATATTTATTGTCATTTCTGCGCAAAGCATAATATTAGGTGCTATTGGGAGGAAAAATCAATGTTGGATAAATATACACAAAAGAATGGTGCTTATAAAGGTAGATTTCATCTAGAAGCAAGGAAATAAATTTTGTTCCTAAACAAACATTATATATTTAAAATGTTCACAAAAGTTTTAGACTATCTTTTTATGTCATAAGTCTGATCATTTCCTCTCCCACTAAAAACTACCAAACATAAAATTATCATCAACTTGTACTTCCCTGTATTTCATGCATTTCATGAAAACAGTATTTTAGCATAAATTGGTACTATTGTATCAGTTCCTATATGTTGAGAATTTATTTCTTCCTTCCAAATCATGTTTATTTGCCTACATAATCAAACTATAATTCCATGATATGGCTAGTTTGATATTTTGCCCGAACAAGGCTGTTGCAGAGTAAATAAAATAATTCTTATATCTTTGTATATTAGGGTAGTTAAAAATAGTAAATTGGTCATACTGATTTGAACTTCTCATCTAACATAAAATTAGTACACATTTTCCCTAAGCAAAGTGGATTATTTATCTTGGTATAAAACTTTAGCTTTATTTAATATTCAATAAAATAAGTTACTGGTTTTGTTGAGTAAATGATTGCAACGTTTAATTTACATCTATCATTGAATCTTGATTTGTTAAATGAGGAGGTTATTATGTTAAGCAAGTGGGGTGCATATAGGTGTCAAAGCAACCCTGTTATCTCGTCTTTTCTTCTGAGAATTGCTCTGCAAATCATCTCAATTTTGCCATCGCATGAAAGTGACACATTCTGTTTTCAGTAGGAATTGTTATAGATGACATAGTGACGCTATTTTAATGAAAAAATAGATTAGAATTGTTTTATCAGTGATATAATTTAATGACTTTTAAAGATCATTATAACTGTATTTGTTTCATGTTGTACCTGCAGTTTTTTAAAAAGATGTCATTTTTTTTACTATCCCTGTTCAAGGTTAACTTGGATAGGAATTGCTTTATAACTAAAGAGAGAGTGAGGAGAGAGAGAGAGGAGATGAGTGTTTTCTTGTTTTTTTTTTTTTTAACCAAGTAATTACATTAAATATTCTCTGGGGGGAAAGGTGTCAGAAAAACTAGAGGAGTAGCGAAAATTGATAGAATAAATTAAGTTCTTGTAAAATCAGTTTCCACATCATTACAACATTTGTTTTCAAATGTCAGAAGCAGATGAAATAATTTTACTACAGATATTGCTGCAAGGATAAGGCAAGAAACTCACAAAGCTCTAGAACAATGGAGAATACTTTATCTCCCAAAGGTGTATATTAAGGCTAAATTGCACATTGAGCAGAAAAAATAGTGCTCTTTACAATTGAATTTTTGAGTTGTTTCTGCATTTGGGATAATTATAAATGATAAAATATCGCAAAGCATAGACAGCAATATCTGCCAGTCCTATTTATTAAGATTGAATATACAGGGAGCCGTAAAATGCCATACAGTACAATTTTTTATGTTGAATTTTAAGAAATTTCAAGGCAGATTAAAGAACGACATTAAAACAAATCACCTATGTTTGCCTCTTGCTATAAATCTTCCCATGTTTTTTTTTTCCTTTCATTATCAACAACCTTCATTTCTTTGGTATTGCAGGCATCTACCTCCTTGAAGAGACTTTTGCTTTTTCTTTCCTTGTTTTTTTTCTTTCTTTCATGTACTTCCATTATCCAGATGTTTGCTTTACTGCCAAAATTAATGACACTTTGAAATTCACTCTTTCAGTTTAAGCTTTGGATACCTGACCTTTCCTGCCTCTTTAATCTCCTTTTTCTTTAGTTTTACCCAGTAGACAAAGGCAGCTAATTAATTATGTCTGCAAGAGAGGAGGAGAAAGGGGTGCACTTGCCTGAAATGCTTTTTTATCTCACTATTGAATTGCTTTTAGAACCTCGTGAAGTCAGGATTGGTTAAGCAGCTCTTCCGTATTTGTTCTGACCCTTGATGCTGCCATCCCAGGTTAACTGAAATCAGTTGCTTTGAATAAGATGTTTCTCTTTTTTGCACAATATTGAGGATATAGAAAGAGGACATTGACTTCAGAGTCATGGCTCACTAAAAGCCTTCAGAGGTTAAAAATTGATGCTACCATAAATGTGTGCTTTAGACCCTTCAACGGGCCATTTGTTACAACCAATAAGAGCATATCCTAAGTAAAACTATGAGAAAGTAGGATTTTCTGCATGCATCCTAACAGAGTGGAATGACACACATTGTACAGATAATTGAATGAAAAATAGTTCAGCCCAGGAGCCTTTCGGTATTACATGTACAGCCTTGGGGCTGGACAGGATTATTCTCCCTAGTTCCTAATGATGGATTTGCTCAAGAATATATGTTAAAGAGGAAATGATATTTTTCGGATTCCCACGAATGACTGTGAAGAGTATCTGGCTCGCTTTTTTGTTGCGTGATTATGTCAACACCCATCTGGTACTAGTAAGTCTCCTGGTGTGCTAAAGTACACGTGTGAGGGAAGGGAACCACAGCCACCTCAGTCATCCCGGGTTTTCCCTTGTAGTTCAGAACTTCTCCCAATAACAAAGCCTAAAACCCAAATGTGATGCCTGGGAGATGGATACAGGAAGAAGGTTGAGGGGACCTTTCTGGTATTGGCAGCCCAATTCTAGAACTGTTTTTGATGAACGAGCACATCTCTAATAAAAATAATTAGTACAAAAGGGCTCTTTTGTAAGTGATTTTGATTGCTAAATAGAATGCAGGTAGCTTGTTGAGTAAAGAGGCTTAAATTATGCACTTGCTGGAAACTGCTTCATGTCAAGCAGGAGCCTTTGGCTCCACAATTTTCCATCTTTTTATTTTTCATGGTTATTTAGAGATGAATAGCCAGCTATAAATAAAGATTCGGATTGTTCAGCAATAGATACTTTATAGGGGTAGCTAAATGTCTTTTTAATTTGGAAGCAATCTTAAAACAAATGATCATGTTAGTTGAAGTACTTCCCTCAGGGAATGGGCTAGGTAAGAACAGGCAATAGGATTTGGCATGGGTTAGGTAATTTTGGAATGCATTGTAGCTATGAATTATTTTGAT
This sequence comes from Chaetophractus vellerosus, assembly GCA_004027955.1. Taxonomy (NCBI): domain Eukaryota; kingdom Metazoa; phylum Chordata; class Mammalia; order Cingulata; family Chlamyphoridae; genus Chaetophractus; species Chaetophractus vellerosus. Next base: position 24,455 of record PVKH010002636.1, read on the forward strand.
TTGCTTTCCTGTTGATTTCTTGGCTGGGATTCCTGGCACAAAATGAGGAAATCAAATTAATAGGAATATGTGGTTTGAGTTTTTTATGTTAAAATGCCATTTTAAAAGTAGTCAAAAAATAAGTAAATCTAGTTTGAATTCACCTGCTAAGACCTGTAATTAGATTTGTTCTTTGTGATGTTACAGCTTCAAACTAGAACTTAAAGTGTTTGAAGCATAGGCTAGCTGAAGCCAGGCAACTTGACCATTGCTGACGTGAAAGTGGGATAGATAGACGAGAACCTGTATCTTCACAAAGAGTTACCACCTATCTCTACATTTTCATTGCTCAGTCTCTCATGTTTGGATAATACCATGGTATATCTATTTTTTTTAAATGTACTTAGACAGGGAGTAGTGTTGAAGGGTCTACAGCTCTGTTATGGGCCACCTAATTGGCTCCGAGGAGTTTTCTTGGTACGATGAGGGTGATTCTTAAGGTTTCCCTAGATAATGATTGAATCCTATGTAGATAACATGAGATGTTCTCCCATAGAGTAGTGCTTTCTGCTTGATGAGCGCTTGTCAAGTCTTCATCTTCTAGAATTCAAACCTGCGTATGGGCTGCAATGTTGTGGCAGAAGAGACTGTGCTTAAACACATCAACCACACATGACCACCATAATGTTTATTTTAATTAGTGCTTCCTTGCCTTTCTATAACAACTATATTGCAATGACTGCTTTACTATCCTGGAGTAAAATACAAGTAATGCAACCTACCAACACACATAATTTAAAAAAAAAACAATCTACAGTCATAAATATAGAAGTGAAAAGAAAAGTAATGCATCATAAAATAATATGTATTACACTAGGCAAATACTTGCACAGGACTTTATCAGAGGACAAAAAAAATAGCCCCACAATTTTCCAAGAACCCTTAGGGTACTGTACTAACCACATTATGACTTCTGCTTCAAAGAGAGTATATTAGGCATCTTATCAAGCCTTTGGGTTCTAGATAGATATTTTCCCAAATTGCTAAAGCATCAGGACCCTTTGTCAAGGAAATCTTATACAGAATTATAGTATATAAGCAGTATAAAAAGCAGAAAAAAGCTCTCCACTTCCTGTCCTTCCATCCCAATGACTGACCCTGAGGCATTTTTGCTAGGGATCTAGGTATCTGATTGTTTCTGTGGCAGGCATATTGAAAGCTAAAAATAAGTTGAAGAAGATGAAAGGGCACCTGTTTTTATTGGTAAGGAAGTGATTTCTTCCTTAAACTTTCTTTTTTCTCTCTCTCCTAAAACAGTAGGCAATTATTGCAGCCCCACTGTTGAAAAGAATTAAGATTAGACAAGATAACTTAATGTCTTTGAGAAGATTTCTCAGGTACTTTTAATGCAACTTCTCATCTCAGAACTAAAGAAAATAACAAATGTTTGAAAGGCTGAAATGTTGAACTTGCCAAATTCTCCAAGGCTGGTCTAACTTCAGATAGATTACTCAGGTATAAAAGGTGTGAAGCCATTTGAGGACAGGCTTTAACATTCCTTCCAGTTCTAAATACAGATTATATATTTATCTGATGAATGGATGTGACATGTGCATTACCTCTCACTAACCCATTTTAAATATTCTTGTGTTGTATGTCCATCTCTCTTTTAACTATCCTTCTTTATTTGGAACAATGCATTCCAGGATCAAAGACTTTTAGAGTCAGAAGAAACGTAAGGAATACCTAGTCCAACATCTACTTTTTGACAATAAGGAACTGAGGCATAGAGCATTAAAGTGACACTGTCAAAACTTTATCCACACTGGTCTTTCAACTAGGAATGCAAATCCTAAACATCTGAAGAACTTTTAAGACTGCATATAACTGGACTACACTTCAGAGGAAATCTAGGGATAGAGCATACACAGGTATATCTTAGGTCAGATTTCCTTGGAAACAGATTCTGAGGAGGTTTACATTTAGGTGGGTTATTGGCAAGCAGTCTAGGAAATAACACCTATAAAAAATTCAGAGAAGCAGGATGGGCAGAGGGAGAAGTTGGATTGAAATGCTGTTGCAATAGAGGCCTGTAAATGGGGAACAGGGATATGTATATATTTGTATATTTATATATATGATATATATGTGATATATATATCACATATATGGCTCTATTAATGTAAAAGATTGGCTATCTCATGTGGAGAGGTCTGGAAT
>PVKH010002637.1:0-26646 GCA_004027955.1 Chaetophractus vellerosus
TCACTTGGAGTGCTCCTGCTTCACAGCCCCAACCCCCCACCCCATCATTTCCTTGCCTGGGTCATGTTCTAATTCTCTCAGGACCTACATGTGCTCTATTCACCTGGAGTCTTCTGTAACCCCAAGTTCTTTTAAATTCTCCAGCCAGTCTGAGCTCCCCCTGACAGATCGAGAGAGGGAAATTCTAAACAAAACAACTGGCATGTCTCAGTCAACTGAGCTCCTCCCAGACTCCACTGATGAAGAGGTCGCACCTCCTAAGCCCCCTTTACCTGGCATCCGGGTGGTCGATAATAGGTAATTATCTTTCTATTTCCTGAAGCCATCCTCTATTTATGACATAATTTCATGAAAAAATGGGTAAAATGAGCAAAAAAGATGATAGTGCAGTTAGGATAAGGACTTAGATCTTAATCCTTGGCTCTTTGGAAGTATTGGAAGTTTGACCTAAAATATTCTTTTCTTTGCCTTTTAGCCTTAGCCTAGTGACAATTGGTACAATTTATTATTAAAGGAAAAGAGAGGATTTTTCTGATTTTAGATTTGTTTTGGTCTTTATAGGTTTTACTTTGGCAGAAGGGGAGTGGGGTAGGAGTTAAAAGTGCAAAAACTGGGTATGAAGAGTTTAATAATGAAAAAATTCTACATTCTGTACTCTATTATCTTTCTAAAGAATTTTTGTTTGGGTTGTTTTGTTTGATTTGATTTTTTGGTCTATTTCAGTCCTCCCCCAGCATTGCCACCCAAGAAAAGACAGTCGGCTCCATCCCCTACCCGAGTGGCTGTAGTGGCCCCGATGAGTCGAGCCACCAGTGGCTCCAGTTTGCCTGTTGGAATTAATAAGCAGGTAATGCAGTCCCATCCTGAAAGGCTGAGGAAGGGTTTGGGTTTGGGGATTTGCCTCCTGAAGCTGAAAGAAACAGAGTTTTCTTTAGTCACTGGTGTTAGTTGCAATGAGAGGATCTCTCTCAAGGGGTGGAAGCCTTCTTAATCTTCCTTCTCTGTCCAAGACATGGTAGAAGTTCCCATATGGGTGTTAAGATGGGGGTGGGGGTGCTGATGACATCTGAGCACAGCCCAAAGGCCCTCGGTTGCCACACACTCAAGAGAACTCCTAAGGGATTCTTTCTTTGAATTCACAGACATGTTTTATTGCTTACATCAAAGATAGGCCTTTCCAACTGGTTTCTGAGCTTGGCAGTATTTCCTTCTCTAAGTACACATACCAATTCTCTCTTCCCTGCTCTCTGCTACCATTTCTCAGAAGTGACTTGGGTTTTTTTGTTTTGTTTTGTTTCCACATGAGGATTTTGACATTGACTGTTACGCACAGAGACGACTATCAGGAGGCAGCCACTCATATGGTGGAGAGTCCCCCCGCCTTTCCCCCTGCAGCAGCATAGGCAAGCTCAGCAAATCCGATGAGCAGCTGTCCTCTCTGGACAGGGACAGTGGGCAGTGCTCCCGGAACACAAGCTGTGAAACACTAGGTGAGCTGTGGGCAAATTTGTCACCACTCTGCTTAGACTTCCTCATTGTTTCATCATTTCTCAATTGTTTCTCTGTATTCCTAGGTTTAGATCCCAACTATACCAATCATTGGCTGGGTGACCTTGGTCAAGTCATTTAAAATCCAAGCCTCAGTTTACTCATCTGCAAAATGAGGATAACAATATCTGCCTCTCAGGGAGGTTGAAAGTTTAAATGAAACAATAATGTCAAACCACATAGGAGACACTCAAATGGTAGCTATTGTTATGTTAATCTATCAGTGTGCAGTTTGACTCTGCCAAAATTAAGGGCCATCTGTGCTCAGAGCTATAAATGAAAAGGGAAGAGCCCCTGACAGCATTTGACAGAAGTTGCTGAATTTGTGCTGCTTTGGACTAGGTGGAAGTCTGAAAGGCAGTTTGGCAATAAGTTAAAAGAGCTTGAAGCTGTTCATGTCTCATGAACTAGATATTTCACTTCTAAGTATTAATTGAAGAACATAATCAGAGGTTTATAGCAAGATTTCTGACTAAAGATGTTAATCTCAACATTATTAGTAATAAACCGGAAACAATCTAAATACTCATTGGTATAAAATTAGATGAATTATGATACATTCATATGATGGAATAATATGTAATTATTAAAAATCACTTATGCTATATTGATAAATAGAAAAAATCCAAGACTGTTTATATAGTATTTTCTGTGTGGTTTAAAAAAAAAAAAAGAAAGAAAAAACTTTAGGGAAATAAATCAAAATGTAAATAGTGATTGTGGTTAGATTATGGGATTATGGCCGACTTTCATTTTCTTAATATAGTTTATTTTCATTAATTTCTACAATGGTCATGTATTTTTCATTTTTTAGGTAAGAAATTAGAAAAATATGGAAAAGTGCAAAGAGTAGTAGAGCAAACAGCCATATTCCCACCCGTAGGAGAAGAATGAAGAATATAAAATAAAGGGAGAGCTCCGTATAGATAAGACTGAAGCCATGTTTTGTTGTCATGCCATAATGAACAAGGTTGGGTAAAGGAAGAAGGGTGGGATTGTTTCTTTCCATGTTTCTTTTGGCTAACAGGTATTTTTTTCCCCTGTTGTGGATGCAGATCACTATGATCCCGACTATGAATTCCTCCAGCAAGACCTCTCTAATGCAGACCAGATACCTCAACAAGTTGCCTGTAACCTTAGCCCGTTGCCGGAGTCCTTGGGGGAGTCTGGGTCTCCATTTCTTGGCCATCCTTTCCAGCTGCCTCTTGGTAGCTGTCCCCAGCCAGAGGGTCCCTTGGCCCTGGGGCAGCAGACAGACATGCCGCCTGCTCTCCCTGAGAAAAAGCGCCGGAGTGCAGCCTCCCAGACCACGGACAGCTCTGGCTGCAGGATGTCCTACGAGCGGCACCCCTCACAGTATGACAACATCTCCGAGGACGACCTGCAGAACCCAGTTTCCATCCACTCCATCCCCTTCACACCCTTTGCTGCTGTTCTCCCCTTTCAGCAAGGAAGTTCTTCAGCCCCTGTCGAATTTGTGGGTGATTTCACTGAATCAATAAGCGACCCAGAAAAACCACCTCCTCTACCAGAGAAGAAAAACAAACACAGTAAGCTTTTGTTGAGCCATTCCAAGGAAGCACATTTTGTGACATAAAGTGGTGGTTTATTTTATTTAAGCATTAGACCAAACGCAAATCAGTGACCTCATTGTTTCATAAAAGATAGAACCACAGGTATTTTGGACACTTCTGGGACCCTTGTTTTGTTAATACTGGTGATCATTTTTAAAAACCAAACTTTTTAAAAGACTGATTAAGGTGATCTCTCTTTTGTGTTCTCTATAAAAATTTAAGCATGCTTTCCACAAAGCCAGAGTGCTTCTCCTGTTTGAGAGGAAATTAAAGCAAGGTGGAAAATCAAATTAACCTAATTTTCTGAGGGTCCCTGAAAGTGTGCAAGGTGACTGTTTAGAAAGACATACCTGGGTGCTAGCTCTTGCTTGTGTTTGCTGACACTGGAAGTGGTGGGCTTAATTAATGACTTGAAAATGGATGTGGCTTGGCAGGAGTAGCTGAGAACACTTCTTGAACCAGACATATTAATATCTGATTGGATTAGGGCCCAGGGATAGAGCTGGAATTTTGAATATTTGTATTTCGGTTATTTTCCAACTATTTATCTTAGAATTCCTAATCAGAGTTCTATTGGAAATTTTAATTTCTACTGGCTCCCCTAACTACTTCATGTGGTAGAGAGTTCCCTGTCTCTCTTTTTTGTTCCCCGTTCACAAACAGTTCTGCCTCATTCTTTGGCAGACTAGCTGTCAACATGTTGTTGTGTACATGGCAACATCAGCCCCACAGTCACAGGATTCCATAGCCTCAGCTGAAGTATCCAGCAGAGAGCTTCTAGGAACTAGAAACTGAATCTCCATTCCAAATTCCCAGATGAGAACATCTGATTGGCCCTGTTCTCAAAAGAGGAGACTCACCTGGCTCGGTTAGACCCAGCACCATTTATCCTGAGGGTTAGTTGGGCCAACTGTGCATACACAGAAGGCAGTAGGACGATGCAGCTGATGATGTAATATATTCCCCAAATTCTCTCTGGGTGTTGGACAGCTTACATAATGGTCAGTGGTGTGGTCCCCCGGCTAGAGAGAAGAGTTGGCTCTGTAGGGCTAATGATGTCATTTCCATCTGTTGTTGTTTAAATTCGCTCACTAGAAACCAGGGTACTAAGAAGAGGGGCTTCAAACAGCAATGCCAGGAATGGCTCTTCTTTGCCTCTCCCTCTGCAAGTGGAAGCGTTTAAATAACTGTTATGCTCTCTCCTCCACCATCTTTACTCCCTTTCCTTTTCTAGGATTCCTCTGAACTCAAATCGCAGGGCAGGATTATATTTAATGCTGTGACAAACGCATGGTGCTGGTTGGCATGATGCCAGGCAAGCTCTCACCCTTCCAGCTTTTTAGAACAAGTGTAGGGCAGCAGCCCTCACACAAGAGGGCTATAAAGAAGAGAAGGAAAGGTGGTATCCATTATTTCCTTCGCACAGCCTCCAGTCTTAAATGGCTGAAAATATTTTCTATTAATTTAGGCATTTATTTTTAATGCTTTATCCCATCCTGCAAATGTTTTAAAAATTAATAATAGCTTAAGCTGTGGCATACCCTGAGCTTTATACACTGTCTTATTTAATCCTTACAACAACCTGGTAAGGTAGATGTTATTGTCTCCCATTTTATAAATGAAGGCACTGAAGCTTAGAGGAATTAAGCAACTTGCCCAAGAGAAACAAGCAAGTGGTGGCATATCTGGGATTCAGACCCAGGCCTCTGTAATCCCCAAGCTCTTGTTTTAACCATTATGTTACACTACCTCCCAAGCTTAGTAGGAAGGGATTCAACCCTCCTTTGAATGAGTCTTTGTCCAGTTTTCAGTAGTGAACCCCATGCAGTGGGTCAGTCTTTTCTGCACCCTGTGAAAGAGACCTAAACTTGAGGCATCTAGAGGCTTGAATTCTAGTGTCAAGTCTGCTGTTCACCTGGGGAAACCCATGGAGAATTGCAGTCTGTGACTCCAAAATTCCCCATGCAAAATGCTTCACAAGGTTAGTCTGAGGGAAAGAATGAGATAACACTCATCCCTTACATATGGTGGCTAACACATAAACCTCATATGCATGCAATCTCAGTGTCATAGAGCATTGTCATCCTTCAGAGATGCTCTGAAGTCACGAGTTTCTCTGGCTCCTCCTGCTGAGGGCAGGCCCATGTGCTGGACAAGTGTCAAGTTTCATAGTTCCTGTCTGCCTACCAAAAGGTACTCTAAAGTTCTGGGTGCCCACTAGAGTGCAGGCCTGTTGAGCCATCCCAAGAATGTCAGCTGCTCTAGTTTATGAGCCATTGGGCTGGGCTGATTTTGAAATGGACTGATCCTCCTCCTTTCTGAAATACTGTGGAATATCACTGCTGTTTCTCTGTGCTCTAAAAGGACTTCAACCATCAGGAGACAACTTCTGAAAAGATTGCAGTTTTACCAAAACTTCCTGTTTTGATCAGGCAGAAGATGGTTGTGGTTAGTCTTTTTAGGCAGCATTTGGTAGGCATTTTGGGGTCACTTTCACAGGCTTGCATCTTCTAGAACTTAGTGGTATTGGTTGTGCAGCATTAACGAAGAAGCATTGTGGGGATCAGAGGGGACTGTAAGCTGCACTTTATCCGTATTGGCAGCTGACCTTATAGTGGAACCCTGTTGTACTCCTGCCCATGTGTTTCAGTCTAGTTCCACTCAGTTCTTAATGGAGCTCATCAGAAATCCTTATTTATTATTTTACCTAAAGTAGGTAACTTTGAACCTCCTCCTTCAGTGAAGGATGCCAGAAAGACATACCAGGAGAGAGAGCATTTCCTTGTCTACCTGGACCCAAAATGAAATGCTGACAAAAAAAGATAAACTCCTTACCTTTGTGACTATCTTCCTCAGCTAAGTGTCTCTGCCCTTTTAAAATTTTCTGACTAGTTCAGGTCTCCAGCTAAGTCCCTAACTTTGTAGTTACTTAAAAATACACAATTCAGTACTAGAAAACTGTCCTTGCTATTTTTCCGTCGTATTTCAGCTCCACCTAACAGGTGCACATGGCTCTTTGTAAAATGATACAGAGGAAAAGCGCCTGCTCAGGACAGTGATTTATATTGCTTTCTTCCCTTGTGCGCTCCACACAGACTTAAATTCCTTTGCTTTCAAACCTGGGGACCCTTTTTCTTTCCAGCTCTCATTGTCACTTTAGATCCCTCTTAGTGCCTGTACACCAACTCTGTAAATCAATTAATTACTACTTATTCTTAGCCCGCATATCGAGGGGCATCACTACCTTTCCCTCCAAAGATTGGCACATAGTCTGTGTATAGGGAATAGCCTAATATCTAGGAGCTTCCTGTACCACCTGGAGAAGGGAGAAGACGGTACATAGTTTCAGGAAAACATATTCGTTGGGTGGCTGCCTTGACCTAGATTCTGCTGTGGGGAATGTCAAGTGCGTGAACCAGTCTATATTTGTGAGTGGGGGGTTGGAGAAAGAGCTTCTGCTTAAGACAGCTCTCACAGCTTCATAAAGGATGCCAGAATGGCTGTGTGTAGGAGCTCCAAGTATTTCTCCTCCCAGAACCCTCTGCACTCCAGGGTCTAGAGCCTTCAGGAGAGCCAGGCTGTGTAGGCACTGGCACTCAGATTAATCATTAACCCAAAATAAGCCATGAGTGAAGTTGAAGTGTACACTAATCGCCTCCCTCCCCCCACGACTTGTGAGGGCTGAGGACTCCACATCTGCTTTGGTGAGAAGGTGCCTGCTGAGGATGAGATCGCTGAGATGTGACAGCTGAGCTCTTTGTTCTGCTGACTTCTCATCTCCCCAGGCGGGTGAGATCCCTGCCATTACGTGCTGCAGTAGTCTCTATGTTGTTGATGCCACATTGCACAGGAGAATGAGGCCTGCCCACTAGGCAGACTGCATTGGTGCAGGCAGCTCCACCGTGAGGCAGTAGTTTCACCAAGATCGCAGGGATGGGAAAGGCTGGGGTTTCTGGAAGGATTTTAGGGAAGTAGGGTGTAAAAGTTTGAATCTGAGCACTTTTCTTATGCTATGTCTCTGTCCATAGGACAGCCTTTCAACTAGAAAAGGAGAACTGAATTTCGTGGCTGTTCTTTCATTTCTAGTAGGGGCTGTAGCCTGATAAAGCCATTTCTGGCTTAACAAGTCACTAGGGACAAATGCTAAGGGATATGTATTCCTTTACTCATTTGTTCTACAGATATTTATGGAACACCTACAGTGTGCCAGGCACTAATGATACAGCAGTGAACAAGACAGTAACTGTCCTGCCTTCAAGGAGCTTTAACTCTTGGGGAGGAGGAGTAGTAAATCCTGTCAGATCTGCTTCCAAAATATGTCCTGAATAGAACTCTCACCACCACCATACCACCCTGATCTGTTCCCTGAACAATCACAGCAGCCCCTAACAGGTCTCTTCACCAAGCACCAGAAGGGTCTTCTCAAGACATAAATCAGCTCCAGGCACACCCCAGAGTAAAACCCTTCAGTAGAATATGAAAGAACACCACCTTTCCCTCCTGTTCAGAATAAAACCTGCTTCCTTGCTCTGCTAATACAGCTCCATGTGAGCTGGCCCCTGCCTGGTGAGCGAACCTTGCCTTCTGTCACTGTCTCCTTGCCAGTTGTATTCTGCCTACCCAGACCCTCTTCCCGGCCTTGGGCCTTTACATCACCTATAGCTTCATGTGGGAGATTCTTCCGCCATCACCACCTGTTTTCCATGGGATTCATTTCTCCCTGACATCACACCATATATTTGCCTTTTGTCTGTCTCTCTGAGGAAAAAGTGCATACGTCGGGGCCTTGGACATGTGTGTTGAATTTGCTGTATCTCACTTGAGTGCTTTCACTTCCTCAAAATAAGCTCCTGGCAGCCTGTCTGAACAAGGCAGAGGGTTCATTTTGCTGGCCCCTGTGTCATCCTAGCACCTATGTAGATGCCTAACGTATAGTAGGTACTCAATAAAATTGGATGAATGAAGAAAACCTACTTTACTAATTACAAACTGTGCAAGTGCTAAGAAGGAAACATGAGGGGCTGAAAGGGAAACTAATGGGGAAGGGCTATTTGTGACGAGCACCTCAGGAAAAGTTACAGTTAAGCTGAGCCATAAGGATGAGAAACAGTTGGCCTTAGAAGGGTTGAGGAAGAGTATTTGGAACAGTGGGAACAACATATGCAAAAACCTTTCAGGGTATTCCAATAACTGAAAGAAGATAGTGTAAGTGGAGCTGAGTGGGAGGAACAGACCAGTACAATATGGGATTGTACCAGCTGTGCGGAGCCTCCTTGCCTATGCCCTGATACAGAGTAGGGGTGTCACTCTGAGTGTCACTGGAAACCACCCAAATGTTTTAAGCAGGGGAGTGAAATGTCCCAATATGCTCTTTATGGAAATCATCCTGATCACTGTGAGAAGGTAGAGTCTCTTAACATGGCACCTACCATGTTCTGCTCTTCAGTGAAGAGAGAGGGCAGTCAAGATTGCGAGGGGCGGCCCATCCACTCCCCGCTTTCTGTTTTGTAGTGCTGGCCTACATGCAGCTGCTCGAGGACTACTCAGAGCCCCAGCCCTCCATGTTCTACCAGACACCGCAGAACGAGCATATCTACCAGCAGAAGAACAAGCACCTCATGGAGGTGTATGGCTTCAATGACTCCTTCAGCAGTGGGGACTCCACACAGGAGCTGGCCCCGCCCCCTGCCCTCCCCCCCAAGCAGCGGCAGCTGGTAAGCGGCACCCTCACAGTCCTTGTCTTGTTTGCACTGCCAAAGACTGCCAATTCTAACAGGTTTCTATAATGACCCTCCTCGGGGGAAGATTTAACTCTGTTTTATTCCATCTCGGGACCCTGGGCATGTGTGCTGAATTTACTATATCCCACTTGGGTGCTTTCACTTCCTTACAATAAGCTCCCAGCAGCCTGTCTCCCACTCCACCATCTCCTCACCCTGGTGGCGGGTGGTGCCTTTCTTGTCCAAAGCAGCCTGATAGTGGCTAGGACTGGCTTGTACTCAGAATGTTTGTTTGCTTTCTCTGTTGACAGTCTCTTGTATTTTTTTCTCTCTTCTTTGGCCCAAACATAGACCTCCCAGAAAGGAAGAACTTAATCAAAGCACAAGGCATCGTCTGTATACAGGCCATCTGTGGACTTGATTTACATAATGGGGCCAAACTATATAGAGTGACTTATATTCCAGCTCTGGCCAGGAATGGCCCAATTAAAACAAGCTCTATTGAAAGTAGGATGGCTTTAAACAGAGCCACTTTGTATTGCAGGCATAGTACCCTTACTCCTTTAAAAAAGCATCTCCTGCATTAAAGACTTTCATATAAGTAATGAAGTAAAAGACAGCACAGAAGACAGCCTGTGCTCATGGCCAACCACTGGGATTATGGGAATTAGTGCAGGGATCAGGCAGGCTGGGCAGATTGGGTTTGCCTGTTGCATGCCTCTAAACCTTTTTGCTACCAGTCAACTAATCCAGTGGGCTCAAGTCTGTTTTTAGAATCAAAGCATATCATCCAGTCATGTTCTTCAGGAAAAATACATCCCAGAAGGGAATTCTAGACTTTTTCAGAACTAAATGTGCTGTCTTGCTTGTTTGCTGGCCAATCTGGTAACTTTTAATGAGAGGGGACAGGTACAGCTAGCTGGGCTGTCTTTTATCCATTGTGAGAGGACATGAAGATGCTGCCCTGACTTTTCTTGGAGGTAAATGCTAACTGGAGCACAAATGTCCTTACAGCCATCCAGAGTATGGGCTTGGGGCTCTGCTATCATACAATCAGGCATGTCGCCCGTGCCCAGTCCCAGATGTTCCTGAGCCTTTCTATATTCAGTGGGCTCAGAAGTGTCTATATCATGGTGCTGACCAATCAGTCTTCTTGTTTCATTTCAAGAATCTGAGGCAGCCTCTTCTGAGGCAGCCTAGTCTAGTAAGGAAAAGGCTGAGCCTGGGGTTGGGAGCCCTGGATTCCAGTTCTGCTACCGGCTAACTGTGTCCCATGCAGTGTGTTCTGGGGTCTTGGTGATTCATCTGAAAAATGAGACTGATGCCATTTGCCCTGCCCACACTGTGAGCATGTGAATATGCTCAAATGTAAATCTAAATAGCTCTGAAAATGTTTCAGAAAGGGATCTTCACCATGGAAACAGAAATACCTGCCCTCAGAATCCCTAACCTAAAATCTTTAGCTCTGCACAAAAGGAACTAAAGGTACTGTGGAGCCAGATTTCATTGAGATTTGAAATTTTCTTGGACCCTCCTACTAGTGTCCACAAGTGCATGTTGGATGTCCTTGGGCATCTCCCCTGTACCGTGGAGTTCCACAGGCTTCTGAGTGTTTGGAAACAGATCACTTATGAGCATGCTTGGAATCAGAACTTGTTCTGAGGTCACACTCTAGATCTTTCCACCAAGCTGACAGAACAGTAGTGCGAGGGGACCAGGCAGCCCCCAGGAATTGAGCAAACAAGGGAGGAGCAGGCACTAACCTTCTGGGACACCTCCCATGTGCAAGCACCAGAGCTTTCGGATGGTTTCACACAATCCTCAGCACTCCTGTCGCTCTCACGGAGAGTTAGAGAGCCTGAGAGACTTATTCAAGGCACACAGCTACAAATGGAAGCTTTGGGAACTAAGCCCGACTCTGCCTGAAGCCCACACATACTGCGTGACAAGTATTGTGCCACTGCTTGGCCTGCAGATCAGAAGGTGTTATCCCTATTTGACATATTAAAAAGTAATGATGATTATTCACATTTATTGACTGTGGTAGGCACAATTACAAGGGCTTTACAAATGTTATCTTATTTAATTCTCCCTACACAGGAAGCACCATTTTATCCTATTTTGTTACAGAAAAACGCTGAGGCACAGAATGCTTTAAGTAATGCTAAGGCCAAACAGCTTTTAAATGGCAGAGCCCAGATTCACACTCAGGCAGCCTGACTCCCATTTTGTGTTTTGATTTAGCATGAATAACTAACTATATAAGTCTGCTCCCAACAGAGGAAGAACTAAGAGCCCTAAATAAGTGGCAGGGCAAGGATTCAACCTCAGGTCTCTGTGGCTCTAAGCATGCTTGCCCTCCTTCCACCCTACCTCCTGTTTCCTGTGGGAACAATTTATATGAAAATTAACTTTAAAATCTGGTATAGGGCCGGCTGTAGCTCAATTGGTAGAATGCCGGTTTACCACGTGGGAGGACCCGGGTTCGGTTCCTGGGGCCTCCTTGAGCGGGCAGACCGCCTTGAAAAGGCAAGCCGCCATGGCAGGGCAAAGCCGCCCGCAGGCAGGACAAGCAACCCGCGAGCAGGCAAGGCCACCACGCGGTGAGCTGACTCGGCCGGCCCCCGCACAGGGGAGGAGACAAGCAGATGCAGAGAACGTAAAAATCAACACAACAAGAACAAGCAGAAAGAGGGGGATATATAATTTAAAATATATATATATATATATTAATATCTGGTATAAAGAGGAGAAGGAGGATACTCTTTCATTCAGGTAGCTTTTGGCAGGTATTTTTGATCCCAGAAGTTATCGCTTTACAAAATGGCCCTAAGCTGAACTAGGTAGCCAGTCTACTTTGTCTTTATATTTATAGATCCATGCCTGATTGTTCTCTGCTTTTCTCCCTTCTTCCATGTCTTCTCTTTTGTCTCTTCTGTCCAGCAGGCCTCCTATGCTGCTTCTTCCTTCTCTGTCTCCTACTGTGTCCAGCAAACTAAAGTGGCCTTCACCCCCGAGGACAGCAGTGCCACTCAGGGCATCAGTGTGTCCATCTCTAATTCCTTTCTCAGCCGGCATGGCAATTTACCTGTGCCCTCGGTGAGTCGCCACCTGCCATTCTTTACTTGGAAACACGCGTACATGATCATTCATTTGTAGCCTATACCTCCTGGTTGTGTGTGCTGCCCATCGCTGATTCTGCTCTTCTGCAGGATCCCTGCACATAGAAGGGAAGGGAAAGGCCTTAAGGACTATGTGAATTATCTGGGTGGCTGTGGAAAGGGATGGGGGAAAGTTAGCAGCCCTACTTGGAGCATTGTCACTCTAGCATAAACTGGCAGGGGAGTTTTGGTCTTTTTATCTTGATCCCACATTGGGCTTTGGCTCATCCCTATAAGTGTTCTATATTTAAAAAAAGGGGGGGGGGGCGGGGACTATTCCTCACATAGGAAGCAAGACCAAGGAGAGCAAGCTTTGCCAAGTACATGACCGAGTTCGAGTTTGAGGGCCATATCAATTAGTTAGCTTTTGCTGCATAACAAACTACCCCAAAACTTAGTAACTTAAAATAACAATAACCATTGATCATTGCTCAGGATACAGATTAGTAGGATAGTTGTACTGATCTGGCCTAAGCATGACTGATTTTGACCAGACTCGCTCACATCTCTGGGACCTCAGCTGGGACAATTGAGCTGAATTGGCTGTGATCCAGATGATCTGTTAGCCGCCATCAGACTGGCCTGGGCTTGTTCATGTGGCATCTGGCAGGGTACCAAGAAAATGAACAGAAGCGTGCAAGATATTTTAAGGCCTAGACTCAAAATTGGCACAATGTCATTTCCATTGCATTCTCTTAATAAAATCACAGGGCCAGCCCAGATTCAGAGAAAGGGGACATAAACTCCTCCTCTTGATGAGAGTTGCTGCTAAAGGCAGCTGGATACAGGGAAGGGAATAGTTGTGGCTATTTTTTTTTTTTAAGCCTTGTAAATGAAGGCCTAGAGAATAGTAACACTTAAGTAGGCACAGTGCTATTCTGTTATCTTTCACTGGAATCCACATCTCAAGAACCTATATAGCCAATATTCTTTCAGTTTGTTAAAATGAAACTCTGAGCAGCAGTGGAAAAAACTTTGGAAAGGAGCCAATTTCAGATCCCACTTAAAATCCACATGACTTTGGGTAACTCACTTGTCCTCCCTGGGCCTCAGTTTCTTCTCTTTGAAAGTACTTTTACCTGCCTAATAGGGTGATTGAGAGGATTAAATGAAATAATATGGACCTTCCCAGTATATATAGTAAACTTAGAAACTTATTAGTAAAGAGTTTTGGATTCTAGTCTTGGCTCTGCTTTTAATAATTCTACACAAGATAGCTTGGGCACACAGTGTAATCTATTTGGGCTGTTCTTTTCTCCCTCTATAAATGATGAAGTTGAACCAAGTGACTTTTAACGTCTTATCCAAACTCAGGTTCCCTGTTTGGTTTTATCTGGTTTCCATCTTAGGGAACTATTCAATGCCCAGGGCTAAGAAAGTCCTGCCTGTTATGAGGACCTTGGAATACACTCTTTCACTAGATGCCAAAGCTCAACTTTTTAGAGTCTTCAGCAAACCTATGAGTGCCATAGAAAGGCTGAACAACCCATCCCTCCATTCTGGTTGCACAGATGGCCTGTTTCCTAAGAAAGTACCTCTGGCAAGCTCCTTCTCACAAATCTTGCAAAACTTGGCTTTTAGATAATCCTAGATCTTGACCATATCCCTCCTCCTCACTGAACAGAACGTAAGTAAGAGCTTCTACAATATCTCCTTTGAGTACTTTGGAGTTAAAGGACTGTGAATGAACTGAACTGTTTGCTACAAGATTAAAGAAAAGTTGAGGGTATTTCAATTAAGTTTAGGTATGAGTATGTCATAGTTTTCATCCATATAGAGGAGTCTTATGGCATCTTGTATCTAAAATACTGCATTCTGAGCACTAACTCTGTGAAGGGGCCCAAAAGGATACGCTAATAAAAATACTTTATTTCATTAAAAGGAAAGTGCACCCCCAGGTCTCAGGAACCTTTAGTAATGGCTTACAGTTCTAAGGCTGTGAAAAGTCCAAATCAAGGCACCATCAGGGATGCTTTGTCACCAAAGTCAGCTAGCTACTGTTGATCCTGGCGTATTGCCACATGGTAAAGCAAAATGGCAAGCGATCTCTGCAGAGGTCTCTGCCTCCCCTCCAGAATCTACCATCTCCCAGAATTCAGCTATGGGCAACCAGGCATAGGGCTTATCTATTTACAGGCCTCCTCTTTCAGTCTCAGGGCTTCTCTGCCTTTCTGCAGCTCTAGGTAACCTGGAGTCCTCTTTCTCTCATGGCTAGGTCAAACTGGCAGAGCTCCCTTTTCATCTATGTGTCTTTCTCTTGTGTCCCAAGCTGGCTCACACCTCACTGATGCAGTCCAATCAAAAGCTCTCACACCCACAGGAATGGATTAGTTCAAAAACACAATCTTTCTCTTTTTGGGATTCACCAGATTCAAACTGTCACAGCACTCAAGGGTCAAGGTCATAGGAGAGACATCTGAAGGGTAATGACAACGCTAGCCCTTCTACTGTGTCTCCTCAGGACCTCCCACTCTAATCAGTCTCCCCTACACCCACCTTCACTGAAACTGGCTGTATCTTGAGTGTTCTGCATCAGTGAATCTTCTCCAGTACTTCCCACATCCTGCAAGTGGCATATTCCCACTCTTTTCCTGGGCAGTGCATGCCATCCTTCAACTTTCCCTTCCCACCCTCCTCTTAGCCGTCTTCAGCTAGTTCTGCTTGACTCCCATGCAATGAAAGTGTTACCTCCTGGTCCATGGACATCCTTTTCTTTCCCACCATATGCTATAATCCTAGGAGATTTGAACATCTACACAGACAAGCAACCAAACCCTGACATTTTGGCTCTGGGACATTAAGACCAGTTTGGTAAAAGAAAGGTCTTTGGGGAAGATGATTGCATGACTGTGAGACAGGAAGGATATTGAAAGGTGGATATAACCTTCACTAAGGCCCAAGAGGTTGGTTCTTTTCTTTCCAATTCTATAGTACCTAGCAATGTGACTGGCATATAGAGTTGCTGATAAGTGTTAGAGTATTTGACTCTCCATCCCTCCTAGAAACACAGTGGAGTCTGAGCTTTCTGATATTGTGGTGGTGTCCCTCTTCCTGTCCCTGGACTCTTCTCAGTTGCTTTCTGGGCTCTGATACCCCATGAGCTACCTGCCATGTTCTCATTGCTGCTCAGCAGGAGCCCTACCCACCCCATGTTGGCTGCCCACCTCCTTCCTCTCCTCTACCTCTGGTCCCTCAGAAAGCTATCAGCCCTTTCTTCTCTCAATGCTTGAATTCCCATGTGCCATCCCCTTTTTATATCCCTTCACTGGCTTGCACTTTCTCTGGTTCTGAACTCTTGGTAGTGTGAATCTTGAAAGTTTTCAGGTGGATCCTATTCACTTTGCTCATGACCAATATATTATTGAGAATCTCTCAATAACCGTTAGGGTTACCAGTGCCCTTCAGGAAGTACAATGTTGACATTAGAAAAATTACCTTCCTCCAACTCCCAAACTGTTTAACCCTCATTCTTGTTCATCCTTTCTTTGCTAACTGCAAGTTAAGGATCTCCACCACCACCAAGAGACCTTTTTTATGCTAGATGTGTGTTGAAATATTTCTTTACCATCTTGGCTTCCAGAATGACTTCTGGATAAAATAACTGCTAGTGGACCTAGATCTGAGGAAGAAGTTATATTGAAATGCCCATAATAGCTGTCGTTTGTTTAAAAAAGAAATCTCTGGAGTAAGAAAGTCATGTGTATGTATAATCTTCTTAAGGACTTCAATTTAAAAAAACAAAAATCTGTAGAGTAGCTGGTGTCCCATTCCGGGCAAAATAGTAGTTTTCTGAGATGGTGGATCCAGGTTTTCATGCATCAGCCCATACGCTTTTAATAGAAGGCCTGACTTCATGAAGACTTCTGGTTTCTTTGCCATGCTCATCCCCTCACTATGAAACTGCGAGAGCCCCATGTCCTTCAGACATCTTGAGAACTCCTTAAGTTCCACTAGTGCATCTGTTTTTCTTTCACTCCTCCACTCTCTCTCCCTCACCCCTCCCTTTTCCCAATCTCCTGGCAAAGAATAACCCAGCAGCCATCACAGAGACACTAGGCACACTGACTTGTCTAAAGGCCAAACAGGAAAGGGAAAAGATGAAGGGGGAAGAGAAGAAAGGAGAGAGAACTGAATAGAGAAAGAAAAGAGAATGGCTGATGAGAGAATTGTGAGTACTTTATGGGGTTCTTGGGCTGCTTGGCTCAGAAAGGTGTCTGTGACCACCTGTTGGAAAAAGTAAGTTCCCACCTCCTGTCTCTTACCCTTGTTTCTCCCTGATGTTGCCTTACTTTATTGACTTCTTGTCCTGGCCAGAGCTAATCGCATTGAGAAATGAAAGGGAGGGGAGTGTCTGAGGGCAGAAGTGGTGGCCGAGGAACAGGGAACATATTTCTCAGAGCAGCATCCTTCCCTGAGGGGCTGTGTTTCATATGCCTGCCTGCCTTTCCTGAGTTTCTTTCAGAGTGGTCCCCTTGCATTGTCAGTGTTGGAGCTATTTCTCTTTGGGGGGAAATGGAGGACTATACTGTCATCACCCACTGTTGAAAAACCTCTCCAGGACATTTCCATCCCACTGTCATCCCACAGTCATCGACCTGGTGTAACTCATGTATTATGTGGATGTTTCATATTATTCAAAGCTTTCTACTAGAGTCTTCTCCATTCTTGGGGTCTTAACCTACAAGTACTACAAATGCAAGTCTTAACTCTCAACAGGTTTTGTAGCTATTTGTGTGTATCTCCTCACTACACTTTGGGTTCCCTGAAATTAGAAGTTATATCCCCACATGCCTAACTCATAACAGGCACTCAATCAATTGTTCATTAAGTCTTGCCCTGCCAAACCCACTCTTCTCTCCATCTCTGCTATTTCTGGGAATATTTCACCATCCACTCAGTTGCCTAAGCAAAAAATGGAGGTGTCAATCTTGAGTGTTTCCTCCCACTCCATGTAGACACATAAATATATATGCACAGTCACCAAGTCCTGCTGCTTCATCCTCACTAATTTGCCTTGAGTTGGTCTCCTCTCTAGCCCTGTTGCCACTCCTTTGGCCCAAGCCCCCAGCCTCTCGCCTGAATGGCCCCTGTGGCCTCCTTAACTGACCTGCCTGCCTCCACCAAAAAGCAGGGAGGCGCAGCAACTAAAGGTTTTTCCCTGTTTTCTCTCTTAATCTCCACCATCATGTCCATCTTTCTCTGCTTTCCTAACATTTTCGTCAGAACCACTTAATGCCAAAACATGATGTATTAGTTTCATGCTGTGGTTATTTTCTTCCTCATTTCTCTTCACTGCTGACCTAAATGGCTCTGGCTGCTGGATGACTGGTTGGAGAGTTTCGTACATAGTTCTTGTCTGGTGGGCCCTTGAAATGTGGCTTAATTCTTCCAGTATGTTCACCCTGTACTTTTCTCCCCTTCCTAAAAGACCCAGGGTACTTGTGCAGCCAACTCTGCCTCTAAGTGCTGAAGTCCTGATTAGATTCTACTGAGGCAACCTTGTAGAAAGAGATACACTTAGACCAGCAGTCTTCCAGGTTCCCAAGACCAAAGAGGAGGCTGTAGAGCATTCATTTGTGTAGACCCCCCAGCACTGGAAGTTACCACCTGAGCTCAGGAGTGAGTATGCCTTGCCTTGCTGAAAACAGGAAGGAAGCATGCAAGGAGAGCAGGACTGGTCAGAGCCCCAACAATGGGAAGAGAACTTGGAGTTCCTTTCCTTGAGGACTCTCAAAAGCAATAGCTCTGACTCAGAAGGACCACCATTTCTACCCCTGGCTTCTAAAGGCTTCCTGATTGCTAACTCTTTTTGTTCACAGTGTTTTGGATGGTCATTGTTCTCTGATCAGCTTTGTTCACAGGAATTTCACAGTACCACCTTGCTGCAGGTGTACTTCTGACTCTATCTGTGACAGTCTAATTGGTCAGGTGCCAAAATGATCCCCTGTTCCTTCTTAGATCATTTGACAGGAACCCTAAAGGCACTCACTGTTCCTCGCACATTATCCATTGCCTTTAACTTTCATATTTTCAAGCTGCTTGTCTACTTGACAAGGGTCCTTCCTTACTACTCTGTGATTGAATGTTTTATCCCTATTCTAGAGATCGAGAAACCAGAATAGAGAAGCAATTTACCCATAGTCTTAAGCTAGAGCCAAGATTAGAATCCAGATCCCCACTATGAAAAATATAGTGTTACGTCAACACTTATGAACTGCTTAATTACCACTAAATATTGAGAACTGGTAAAGCTGGATAAGAAGTCCATAGGCTAGACATTGAGAAGCATGTTTTTGTCCTTTGTATTCTAAAGTATTATAGAGTATAGCTATAGGTTCTAAATAGAGTTCTAAGAATAAGTATAAATTAGAGCCCCCATTGTGCTGTTTAAATCTAAACTGAGTTAAAATACATCAGTCAGATTTCTGGAACTGAATTTGAATCATTTTTGATGTATACTAAATCTCTTTCTATAAAGAGTTGATACTATTAAGGTCAATACTTAGTGACTATACAGAGCATCCTAAAATGTGTGGGACATTTCGCAAGAATATAATTAACTTTGAAGCCATGGGCCACAAATATAGTGTTTTCAGAGAGCATCTTGTGATCCAGGTTACAAAAATATGTCACATGAGAAGGAACTTAATACATTTCTCCATTCACCATCTTACTCTCTAAAATTGTCCCAAGCAAAACTTTTTTTTCTTTTACATCCTTTGTTCTTAGTATTTTCAAATGATTTTAAAAAATAAACAAGAAGTTTATTTTTTAAGGAGAGGGTATTTTTGGGGCTGACATAATGCCAATGTACTTTTTTGTTAAGATTAGTGATATCTCATCATTCACACGGTATAACCAGGGCAAGTGCCTCTCCTTGCCAGTAGCAATGAGGAAATAGCCAGTGAGAGATTTCAAATGCAGATTCTCCCCAGCATCAGCTTCAGAATTTACCACCTGGAACTCCTCTTTTGACATTATGTAAACTGTAGTTACTGTTATAATTAACACAAGAGTGTCAAAGATGTTCGTTTGCTCTGGGTAACAAAAGGATGGCTTTCATAAGCAAATAGTTAATTGGGACCAGGAAAGAGAGTGAAGAGAAAGCCATAAGAAGTCTTCCCTCCAGTTTGCCAAATTTAATAACAAGGAATATTATCAAGGGTCATTCCTGGTGACTTAGGAATGATCATGTCCCATCTCTGTAAGAACCAAGTCAAACATGCTTCTCTTCAGGGAAGTCTTCCCCAGGAAAGTGTGTGGGGTGTTGTGTTATGGCTTTAAGCTTGAATTCCTTCCAAAATAAATAATATATTGACACTTGCAGTGCCTGGTTGAAGGAAGCACACTCTGAGCACAAGATCAATGTGGAGTGGTGGTTCCCAGTGATTCTCCTTAAAGGAAGAAAGCCCAAACCACTCTAGAAAAGCAGTTTCCTTCGAGTGTCTTTTGTCACAAATGATGAATAAAAATGTAAGCCCCCTAACTAGCTAAGAGCTTATCTGTTTTGCTAAGTAGTGTCCAAAAACACTGAAGTCATAGCCGTGGCTTGAGCCAAGATTATGCAGTAATGACCAATCTCTGGCAACTTCTATACTTCCCAAACACTTCACTACGACAGTGAGTCCATTCATTGAAATGATCACATTTCCCTGTGATTCATAGTGTTGAAAGTTCTCCAAGGTTTGAAGCTCAAGCCACTACTGAGTAGTCATTTGGGTCAAGATCCTTTAGCCTGTGGCTCTAGCCCTCAGCTGCTAGTCGTCAGACTGCCTTCTCTGGCATCCCGTCTTCCTGATAATCACAAGAATGAAATGGAATGCCTAATATATTGAGGTATTAGAATTTTTCATTTAAAAATCTGCCCTTTTGCTTTCTTGCTAACACAACACAGGCTCCATCCCCAGTCATTTTTCATGCCAGAGCTATAGTGGAGAGAAAGAATCACTGAAAATTGGTGATGCCTGGCCAGCTTCTGGTGGTTTTGCTTTTTACTGGATAGCTACACACTAACATATAAACGATCATCAGCTCCATCATCTTTTAAGAGTCAGAAGACTCTTGGGGGTTCTTTCTGGGGTGTGTTTCCAAAAGAGCAGATTGCTGGTTCCAGCATCTCTCACAAGGTCAGGTCTTTTCCTTGCCTGTCCCTGGAACATCCTGGTTAATACACTGCTCTCTGCGTCCCTGGATTATACAGCAAGCCTCATCTCACTACCTTTTGCATGCTCATACAAAACACTCAGCTAAGAAGGTCCCGGAGCAGCACTAGTAGGGTAATATCCTATAGAACTATGGGCTCTTATAGTTTGAGTCTGTCACATTCCCAGGATACTCTGGATTCATTAAGGAAATGTATTGAGTGTAATATATGACATCCCAGTGCAACCTTTTACCAGCTCTGGGTTGAGATGTGACTTACCCTCCCAGCCTCAGTATCTTCATTGTTTTAATAAGGAGCATAACAGCCCTCGTCTGACCAGCAGTAAGCATTCAATAAGAGTAATTGTCATTGTCCTCATGGTTAAAATGCAGTCCTTTCGGCATTTTGACTGATTGCATGAACCAGGTTAACATTAGGAGCCAAGTACCCCCTTCCTCCCCACCATTCTCAGGAACTTGCTCTGACACTCCCAAACCTTCTGCAGAAATTTGCAGTTCTTCAGACAGGCAGCCCTCATGTTATAAAATCCTCAGCCCAAACAGTCTTATTGTGGCTATAAATAAAAATTCCTGCTGCAGAGAGCACAGCAGCTCGTCAGAAGCACAGCCAGGTACCAGCCAGATCCTAAAATAAACTTCAGGCTGTGGGTAAGTGGTGTTTCTGCTGAATGGCCAGCCCTGCCTTTCTCCCTGCCCATATGAATAAATATGATCTTAAAGGGCCTGGAAATAATTCTTTGGGGAATCAATAGAGACCAGGCCTTGCTGAAAATGGTATGATAATGAGCCCTGTTGCAGCTCGGCTGGAGAAGGCACCAAATGCATTAGAGAACATTCCCTTCCACCTCCCTGCCCCCTTAAAAGTACTTTTCAGGCTTGGCTCTTGTCCCAGCTTGACTGCATAGCTTGAATACCAGAGCTGCTCCCAGGCAAGGAGCTGCTGAAGGAGGGACGAGAAAGGGTAGGATGGAGCAGGCCACAACCCTTTGTCCAAAGGATGTGATATCAAGAATCCCTTCCTTTGTCTGTAGTGGCTGCCCCTCTCCTCAGATGTTTACACCCTTGGTGGCATCTCTGAGCCCTCTCCCTAGTCTCGCATTGTGGACCTGAACCGGGCAAAGGATGAAGATTGTCTCTTACCCTTCCACACTCATTAATTAAGATGTGGCTGTGTCCCAGGCAATATTCTGGGCTCTTTACTTAACAATAACAATAGAATCAATTCCTAAGCATTCATTCAACAAATATGTATTAGGCCTCAATCAAATGCCTTGGCTCTGGTTTTTTCAGAGTACTTCCTACATTGGTATTTTGGAGGACAGGAGAGTACAGTTGACATTGATTGAGTGCTTGGCACACACCAGCACTGTCCTAAGGAATTTATAGGGGTTATCTCATTGATCTACACAGAGACCCTATGAGATAAATGCTGTTATTTTCATCCCCATTTTAAAGAGGAAGAAACTGAGGCTCATGAACTTAAGTGATTACCAGAGGTAATATGGATAGAAAGAAATAATGCAGGATCCAAGCCCATGTCTATCTGACTTGAGAACATGTACTCTTATAGCAATTAACTCTAACATCTCCCAGAAAAGGCACCTGTGGTATGGGAGTCTCCTCCTCTGAACTTGTCAAATGAAAATCTGTTAAACGTTCCATATAATCAGGATGATAAGTCTCAAACTTTGATACATTTTATGCTTACACAAAACCCATCTCTATATATACAAACAAGGTATTATTGCAGGGCATGCCCAAGTGCTATGAGGGGGGCAGGGGTGGGTGGACATTAATGAAGATAGTGTCAGGACTCCAGAAAGAGTTGGCACTGAAAGTGAATCCTAAACCAGTTGCCAATGAGTAGGTGGATTTGTGGCAAGGGGAGCAGCATCTGTTAGCAAGTTCTGTGGCAGAGCCTGGGAATTGGGGGATCTGGGGACTTGCATGAGACTGAAACCACTGCCTGAAACAGGATGATGTGGGGGGTTCCTAGGACCATGCCCCAGTGCATTCTACTCATCTGTTCTGAGAACCTTCCCAGTCAGTGAGGAAGCCTTACTAAGGGGTGAGCATCCTCCAGAGATGAAGCGGAGAACCCCGAAAGCCAAGCACTTTACCCCACTGCCATCCACAGGCTGGCTCAGAGTGAGTTTCCCAGCTCTTCTTGCTGGGAACTTTTGCAGGCCTGGATGGCTGTCTTTGATAGTTGCTATTAAAGGTTAAAATGAAATGTGGAGCCTGGCAGGTGGGGGCACTGCTGACTGCTCAGGCTCCACGTAGCCATCAGGTGTGAGCTGCAGCCAGCTTGGGGTGTTAGAGTGCTGAGATGAAGGATCTGTTCACTGAGCATTTCTAGAAAAAAGCATGGATACAGCATTTTAATTTTAGTAGGTTTCAAAGTGTTGAGTGTTAGTTGGTCCCCCAACATGTATGCCTCTACCATTCACTGTAATTTTCCCATGTATCACCATATTCTTAGCACTTTGTAATAGAAGAACATTCTTTTATTTATACTATTAACCTAAATCTTCATCCACCACCAAAATCACTATGTTATACATTCCCTAGTTTATTCTCTCATTTCCTTTCAATTAACATTTACGTCCACAGACTACCTCTTTCAGCCACAATCACACTTACAAATCAGCAGTGTTAAACTCACTATAATGTGTTACTCTCAACTCTATTCATTTCCACACTTCTACAATTAACCTTATCAATAATGCTACATACATTAAACATCAGCATTAGTGTTTGGTAACACAATTCTTCCAACCATTTTTAAGGTGTATTCCCTTCCCCTCTAAAAGGATTCGAGGTGAATTGCAATATTTTCAAAAGACTGCAGTGTTGGCTTTTAAGAGAAAACGCAAAGAGATTCATACTAAAGATTCATAATGAGTAGCTATGACCAGGTATATGACTACACACTTTGGATTTAGCCATAAGACTCCTGAAGGAATAAAAAGGCAATAGACTGAGGTATAGGTTTAATTTTCTGCCAAAGCAGTGTATGTGTTCACCTGTACAATTTATGAGACTTAATTTCCTTTGAGGGCATCAAGGAATCATTCTCCATATCCTGCCACGTAGGTACTCTGAGACAGCAGCAGTTAGTCTTACAGCCCTTCTGTCAAGGGAAGAAGCATCAGGGTGTGGTGGAGGGTGGCCTCAGAGGCCAGCAGGCCCTAGGGGTTTCTTTGGCATGATTTGTGGTCCCTTGTTAGAAATTGCTATGAACAATCTATCACTGTTCAGCTACAGTTAATCTAATTACTTTTTCTTTGTGTGTCTTTTTTCTTCTTCCCTTCTTCTTGTTTTTATGTTTGTTTTCCACTTTGATTCTATAGTATAAGTCTGTGTTTAGGTCCTACTCCCAGGATTTCGTGCCTCACAACCAAGCTTCCGTTCAACCTTTCCTTCCGTCTACCTCCTCTTCCTCTCCACATTTCCCACCTGTCCACCAGTCTCAGAGCTCTGACTTAGCGGTGCCAACTGTAGCCAGTCTGCCTTCCAGCACCGTGGACGGGCCTCTTTCATCTTCTCAGGAGAGCAACTTTCATGGGAGCACTGTCTGCCTTCCTTCCGAAACCTCTTTCACTGACTCGCCGCAGACGCCTTCGGTGAGAACTCAAAGAACAAACACACCTTCACATTGGGCTGCACATTTTTTAAAAAGCAGTATCACTGTCCTTGAAAGACATTCCTCTTCCCTTCACTAGCAGTCAAGTCTGTAGCTGGCATGTGCAAATTAATAGCCTGATTTGATATCTATGGAAGGTTGCAAGGTAAACTAGTAGCCCATCTATTTTCAGAACAGAAATTGAACCTTCTAGACCAAATTCCCATCAAACTAGGAATCTCATTTCCCACAAATGGACTGTTTAGAGGCAGTCAGTTTTAAACAAAAGATAGAAAATGCTGCTAGTTTTGTTTGTTTTTAGAGAAATGTACAAACACCTTTGAAAATGTGGAAGTGACAAAGATCAAAGCCAATTGTATATTCAGTTGCATGTGGTGCTGAGGATAAAAGGGCCTAGTTTCCTGTCTTGTATTGCCTGCAGTACTTCATCTGGGTGCAGAGAAATGTTACATTTCAGGTTGAAGTGAACAAGTAGATGGTGCCAGAGAAAATGCAGGAAAGTGGAGACTAACTTCCCAATGCATTGAGTTGTCTTGATGTGTTGCTTCTTTCCCAGGCCTCGGTAATTGTCTCCTCTGACACTGTTGGAAAGTCCCCACTAGGACTGAGTAAGCCTTCCCAGGACAGTCTGAATGGTCCTTGACGTCTTTGGAGAAGAGCCAGCAGGAGGCTTGGGTCCCCTCTAACAAAGAGGCAAGAGGTGTCAAAAGGAACTTTGTTCTCTGACCCTGAGGAAGAGCTTCCCAAGTAGAGAAGAGTGCATGCTATCGCTGGCTTTTCTTTCTCATAAAAGGAGCATCTTGGTCAGGCTAACCCTGTTGACTGCCCTCTCTGAACCTTGAGCGCTGAGTAGAGGGCCTGTCACATGTGTATTTCCT
Source organism: Chaetophractus vellerosus (assembly GCA_004027955.1). NCBI lineage: Eukaryota > Metazoa > Chordata > Mammalia > Cingulata > Chlamyphoridae > Chaetophractus > Chaetophractus vellerosus. The sequence goes on from PVKH010002637.1 coordinate 24,691, forward strand.
CTCATCCTGTCTCCCCTAGAGTGAAAACGCCAGTGAGGAAGCTGGTGAGGGTGAATATGTCAATCTGTATTCCTCTGGCCAGAGCAGCGAGGAGCTCCCTCACTCTCGAGGAGTAAGTAACCCTCGGCAGGAGGTTGCAGTCTTGGTGCTGGCTGCCGTGTGCATGTGGCCTGGCCATGGGTTGGGCCCCTGTTCTCCTGAGGCCGCTTCTCTTGCCCCGTGCTTCTGTTTGGCTGCACCATCCCAGTCACTAGCAGACCGGGCTTCCCACAGCCTCGTAGGAAGCCACCTCGGCTCCTTGAGGAGAGAACATGGCTGTCTGGTGGTGGTTTTCCCTTTGCTTCTGCTTCAGTGCTTGTGGCACACTCCTCAGAGCCTGGTAGAATGGGTCTTCTGGAAATCTACAAGGAGCAGCCTTGGTGTTGGCCCTAACCATGTAACTAATTGCTCTCAGTGGAATTTCTCTCTCCCATCTTCTAGAGTTGGGCTCCATCTTCAGTCCCTCACCCAAAGTGAGGAACTCTTCTTTGCCACACTAAGCCTTTTCAAACCCTCATCTCCTCGTCCTCCCTAGCATTCTCCATCACTCACATGCAATTGCTTCCAAGGAAGCTGAGTGAGTCTGACAGGGTAGCCCTCTGTGTTTGTGCATAAGTCCCTCGTGAAAGAGTGAAGAATTATTTTACATCCTCCTTCTCATTATAGTGCTGTCCCAGCTCATGACAGTCAAAATGCTACAGTTCCGTTGAGCAGTGAGCTCTGTGGGTTTGCTGCTGCAAAACAGCCAGTTCAAAAGCTTCCAAAATAACTCTCCACCACCAGCCTGAAGGAACCTGGTTCTTGAAGGGGACCTGCCATGAGGATATTTATTTCCTGCTGTTCCCACCTCACCTGTCTACTCTGGTGACCTGAACCTCTGGTATCATCCAGCTGGGCCTCAGCATGATAGCTTCCATCTCAGGCTCACTTCTCATTGTTTCCCCCCTACAAATGCCTCATTTCAGTGCTGACTTTTTCTTCACCTTGCAGTGCTCCCTGACAATGTTCCGTGTAGTCATGCTGCCCCAGTTCTCCATCATTGCCTCAGTGGCAGTCCAGAGATGTTGGTGGGTCAGGTTGTCACTGAGCAGGGTGAGGCCAGAGGCCTGGGAGGAAGTAAGGCTCCTGGAGGAGGAGAGGGAGTTTATACTCATGTGCTGGAGCTGCTAGACCTTCTGGAACTGGAACTGAGAGGTAATTGAAGGGGAAACCTGAGCACTTTGGTTTAGCACTATAGTACTAATGACTTTCTTTACCTAGAAAGTCAGCAAAATTTTACTACACAACAGCAGGGCACAGCTTTCAGAGAAAGACAACCCTGGGTTTGCATCCAGACTCTGCCACTAACTAGCTTTGTGGTCTTGGCAAGTCCCTTGACTTTTCCTAGCCTCTGTTTCCTTGTGAGTGAAGTGGGGATGGTGATGCTAGCTAACTGATACGGTCTTTGTAAGAGACAAATGAGAAGATATGTGCAAAGCCCTTTGCCCAGTGCCTGGCCGAGTTCTGTGTGAGTAGTAGCTATTGTGATGGTGCTCATTCTTCCAGGAGGTGGTTTAGATGGCTTCGTCTAGGTTGGCAGCTGACAGATGTTATAAATAGTGGCACCCTTTCACTCTCTCCAAAGGCAAGATGCTAGTTTGAAGAGATCCTTGTGTTTCCTGTGTAATTAACCACCTTCATCCTTAACTTGTTCACATCTTGAATTGCTCTATAGGAATTTGCACTCAAAAGGCACTTGCAGGCAGGAATGCTCGGAAGACACCTGTCAAAAAACCCAACTCTTCTTTTTTCAGGAATCACCAGCTGTGAAAGATGGACATCCCAAAGATTCCTCATCGGTTGGCAATGTACCTGGGAAGGAAAACAGAGAAGGTGGTGAAAGGTAGGAAATGAACCAGGGGAGCCATGTCTCTGGCG
>PVKH010002638.1:0-26649 GCA_004027955.1 Chaetophractus vellerosus
TGGAAGAAATTGTTAGTATATATAAAAGATAAAAGATCTTATGGTGATGGAAGGCACAGTGAAAATAATTTTCTTTTGGCTTTGCTTTTTGGGAGGTGTTGGATTACAGGGATGTTATAACTGTGGCAGTGGAAGAACACTGGTACAAGGTGACAGTGTTGGGGGGATTTGGGTGTAAGGATGTATCTGGGGTATGCTGCCACAGCAGGGGTTCCTAACCTTATTTGTTCCATGGACCACTTTCCCATCAGGTAAAAAACATGGACTCCTTACTAAGTCCACCCTATACTGTGTATTATTTAATAAATATATCACACCCATACCAACACATCCCCACAAGGAATATGTTTTTTTTTTTTTAATTTCAGTTCAAGCTCACAGACCCCTTGCTAAGAACCCCTGCTCTAGGGGCCTGCTCGATAGCCCAGTGGATAGGGCGCCGGCATACCACATGGGAGGCCCTGGGTTCGATTCCCGGGGACCTCTCCTAGCGGGCAGACCACCTTGAGAATGGCAAGCCACCATGGGTGGGCCGGAGCCACCGTGGGCAGGGCAAGAAGCTGCCACGGACAGGGCAAGAGCCGCCACGGGCAGGGCAGGTCACCCGCGAATGGAGCGCAACCAGCCACCCGTGAACTGAATCAAGCGCCGGCCGTGAACGGATGCAGAGACCACCCACAAGCGGGGAAAGCCGTGCCTGCGCAGTGACCACTCTCGGCGCATCGCCACAGTGGGGGGAAGGGGAGATATGTAATAAAATAAATAAATCTTTAAAAAAAAAAACCCTGCTCTATGGAATGTGAATATGTTCATGTGGTCATTGGGTGTTATCTCACTTGTGTGGGTGGAGATCCACACAATAACCAACAAAGTATTAAATTCTCATTCGTGGGAGAGTGGCAAGAATCTCTAGAGTACACAGGCAGTACCTAGCAAAGGAGGACAGACCAATATGCCAGGCCCTTGATATAAATGCTTGTGCTTATTATGTACCTTATTCTTGTAAAATTGAAACTTAGCCTAGTAATATGCATTGTCTAAGACTTACCTGGTGAAAACCTCCTTGTTGCTCAAATGTGGCCTCAACCTAAGCCAAAATCAGAGTATAAGCTAACTCCTTCCCTACCACCCAGCATGGGACATGACTCACAAGCATAGAATTCCCTGGCACTGAGGGATAATTACCAAGTACCAACTAGCAATGAATTTGGAAAAAGACCTTGACAAATAAAGGGAAATTTTAAATACAAATAAGTTTTTAAGGCTGGAAGATTTCAAAGTGAGTCAGGAGGCCACTCCAGAGTTACTCTTTTGCATGTCTTGGAGGGTCTCATTGACTACTACAGTAAACAAGGCCTCAAGCATGGGTGCCCCTGAGGGTTCTAGAGACATTGAGACACTATAGGCAGGGCAGAAAACCCCTGGAAATAGGCACCTTGTCAGTGGGTCTTCCCTTGAAATGTATGACAACCTATCTGCCCATTATAATAGAGTTGGACTCATTTATAAATTTCCTATACATGATTCTTATGCCACTTTCATTAGAAGTGAAAATTATCACTATACCCAATAAATATTTATCCCATAGACTTAAATCTTCAGGCTTTTTATATGCCAGTTGTATTAGTCAGCCAAAAGGGTACTGATGCAAAATACCAGAAATCAGTTGGTTTTTATAAAGAGTATTTATTTGGGGTAGAAGTCCACAGTTACCAGTCCTTAAATCATAACTTTCTTCCCTCACCAAAGTCCATTGCCATGTGTTGGAGCAAAACAGATGATGATATTTGACAGGGTTCAGGCTTCTTGTGTTCCTCTCTTCCCAGGGCTCCATTTCTCTCCAGGCTTAATTCCTCTGGTTCCTTCACAAGGTCAGCTGTAGACTATGAGGCTCTCTAGGCTTTGCCTCACTGTACAAAGCCAGCTGTGGAATGTCAGATGAATGGCTCTTCTCTTTTCCTGGGACCTTCCCTCCTTTCTCATAACATATCTCCTCTGTGCTTACTGCCCCAGGCTCCAGCATTAAAACTCAACATCACAACTCCAACATGAAAAACTCCAACTCTGTCCTTTGCCATGTCTTTTATCTTTGAGACTCCACCCACCAAGAGGTGGGGATCAACACCCTACTGACATGGCCCAATGAAAGCCTAATCATAACTTAATAATGCCCAGATGAACAGACTAGTTTACAAGCATAATCCAATATCTATTTTTGGAATTCATAAATATATCAAACTACCAAACTGCTATACCAGTTGAGCCTTGAATCTCAGCAAAGTTGCAGCCATCACCTCATCTCCAGTTCATCAGAAATGAACCAATACAACTAAGAAAAGGATGATGATGGGCAATGACCATCCCCAAAAAACAGAGTGTTTATAACTGCAAGCAAGACAGTTCCATCCCTTTGACCCATGGGATCTAAGCACCCTACCAATCAGAAGCAGAATGGCATTCCCAATCCCAAAATCCTCAAGACTGAGGAATCAACACACATGAAGAGAAAATGAAACTTTCAACCAAAGTAGACATTATTATCCCAGTAATAGAAAACCTTGTAACATTGATATAAAGACAGTGGTCACTGGAGATTCTTAGGGGGGAATAGAGGGAAGAATAGGTGTAATATGAGGCATTTTTTGGACAATAAAAATTTATGCATGCTATTACAATGATGGATACAGGCCATTAAACATTTTGTCAAAATCTATACTATTGTGCAGCACAAAGTGTAAACATAATGGAAACTATAGACCATGGTTAGTAGCAATGCTTCAAAATTTGTTCATCAATTGTAAAAAAATGTACCACAGTAATGAAAAATTTTGTTAATGGGAGAAAGTGTGAGTGGGGGCAGAGGTGAGGTATATTGGAATCCCCTATATTTTCAATGTAACTTTTATGTAATGTTATACTTCTTTATAAGTAAAGAAAAAATCAGAAAAAAAAAATAATGGTGCCTGTTCAGAGGCTTTTCTGCATGTCTCTGTAACCTGATTTGAACACCTGCTTTGCTGACCTTTGTTTCTGATTTCCAATTAGGCATTGACCCAGGCACAGATCCTTCTCCCTCTTATGAGAAGTCTGAGTCATTCAAAAGTTTAAGCGAAGATCTGCCCAGTAAATCAGACTTTGAAGCTTTTAATCACACTGCTGTAGTCATCATTATTCACCCAGCACATGCACATGTGCATGCACACATGCACACACACACTACCTCTACCTTAAGCTCTGCTCATCATCCTCTGTACTGTGTGTCACAGCATCGATGATGTGTAGTCTTAATTATTGGTTATTATGTTTTCTTCTTTTGTGGAATGTAAACAAGTACAAGGTATCATCCCTGCTTCACTCACACTTAAACTCCAGATCTAATGCATTACAGACCCATGGAAAGTTGAAATGATTAATTCAATAAAACAATGATGCATAAACCATGAAAGGTAGCTACTTGTATTCATTGCAAAAAGGAAATTGATTTCATAAAGAAAAGTAAGATGATGTCACCAATTGCAGGGAATTCTGTCAAATCAGAGAGGAGAGCATATAATTAAGCATAAATTACATGTTTAGTATTTCTATTCTTTTTGTTTATATTTTGGGCCAAAATTAAGAAATAATTCTTTCCCTGTGAAAAATTAAAATTCCAAGAATAATATTTTGTTAGAGGTGTTTTATTTGTATTTATATGTATTTATTTTTTGAGATACAAAAAATATAGGGACTCACATATGCCCCACTCCCCACACTTCCCATACCCTCCCCTATAAACATCCTTCATTAGTGTGGCACATTCATTGCAATTGATAAATACAGCCTGGGCCTTTGCCATTAAGCACGGACAACAGTTCACATTGTAGTCTACACTCTCTCCCACACAGTTCTGCATGTTATATGATTATATAAAATAACATTTTTCTGTCATTGCAGTGTCATTCAGGACAATTTCCAAATCCTGAAAAAGCCCCCATATTACAACTCTTTTTCCTCTCCCTGTCCCCAGCACCTCCAGTGGCCACTGGCTCCATATCAATGCTGTAATATCTTCCATTGCTAGAATCACAATATGTCTATAGTAGAATAACAGTAAGTCCACTCTAGTCCATAGTTCATTCCCCAATCCTGAGGATCCTGGGTTGGTGATGTGCACTCCACCCCATGGGGAAGATGGATGGGACTATCTTGCTTGCAGGTGCAGACTTTCTCTGTTCCTTGTGATGGTCATTTTCCATCATCGTCTCCCTGTTGGTTTTCCTGAGTGAACTCAATATTCTGTAGAGTAAGTGTTGCAACTTTGCTGAGATTCAGGGCCCAACTGGCACATAGACAGCCCAAAGACTTGAGTCTCTTGGACATACACCTGCAGACTCCAACACCAAATACAGGTTTAAATAGAAGGTACAGATGAGTCATGTGTAGGGAAGACATAAATGAGTCTAACTCTGGCACTCTCAGGAGTACAAACTCCAAAGTATGGCTTACTGGCAAGGCACCAAATTCCAGAGCTCTCTGCCCTGACCATAGGACCTGGGTGTCTCCAGAGCCTTCAGGAGCCCCACTATTTGGAGCAGTATCCACTTTGGCATTCTATGAGATATTGCTGAGATTTGCATAAGTGTTATCTCTGGAATAGACCTGGCTCACTTTGAAGTCTCTTAGTCATATGAACTCATTTGTCTTTACCTTTCCACCCTTTTATTTGAGCTCTTTTTCCAGTTGAATTACTAGTTAGTGCTTAGTAGTAATCCCTTATTGCCAGGGAGGCCCATCTTTGGGAGTCCTGTCCCATGTGGGGGGAGGAAGGTAATGCATCAATATGCTGAGTTTGGTTTAGAGAGAGACCACATTTGAGCAACATGGAGACACTCAGGAGGCAACACTTAGGCACCCCACAACAATAGGCTAAGTTTCAATTTCAATTTCAAGACAAAGGATCATAAGCATAGTCATCAATGTCAAGGGGCAATCAGTGGATTACCCTCCCTTGCCAGTCATTGCCCTTGCCCTTGGGGGACTTTTGCTGCTCTATTAGAGAATGTGACAGAACTCTCCAGGATGAGAATTAAATATTCTCTCAGTTATTGTGTGAATCTCCACCCACTGTGACAATGCCCTGTGAACATTTGAACATTTTTATATACCTTATATGTATGCCCAGGTGAACGTCCTCCCATATATCCCCCATCACCGACACCCCACACCAATGACCCTCCCCTGCCCCATTGTTTTATTCCTTCAATAAAACAATAATAAGGCATAGACCATGAAAGGTAGCTGCTTGTAGTCATTGTTAAAAGGAAATTGATTGCATAAAGAAAAGTAAGATGATGTCACCAATTGCAGGGAATTCTGTCAAATCAGAGAGGAAAGTACAAAATCAACTAAGCATAAATTGCACATTTAGTAATTATATTTTTTTCTTTATATTTCTGGCCAAAATTAGGAAATAATTCTTTTGCTGTGAAAGAATTAAAATCCAAAGAGGAATATATTGTTAGAGGTGTTTTAAACCAAAATTTCTTCATTTTATACTCTTAATACATTAGGAAATAATTAGATATAGACTCTTATAGCAATGAGTTGCTCAGTTCCATGGTAGTGAGCTCACAACTCATCAACTCATTCCAAATCTAAGCAAAAACAAATGATGAATGTCCCATGTTAGAAGGGACAGATAAAAATGTCCAGAGTCTCACAGTTACTTCACAAAAAATATTTTGCCTAAATCTAGAATTATTATTAGCCAGTGCATCAGTATGCATATTTTACCATGTCTATTCCTGGAAGCCAAAATAAAAGAGCATATTCATGAGAATTAAATATTTGGCCATTATGTTCATCAATTTTAACAAATGTATAACACTAAAGAAATATTTAGTCAATGGGGGAAATTATGGAAGGAGGATGGGGTGGGGAATATGAGAATTCCCTATATTTTCAGTGTAACATTTATGTAATCTAAAGCTCCTTTAAAATAAAGAAATAAAAGTATTTTTAAAAAAGAACGAAGTTTCTATACACATCAAAATAAAAGGAAAGGGAAAGTTAGAGATCTTAAAAAGAAATTGGACACACTACTCCCTATCACTATTACTTCAATTTGGGGATTTTATAGGAAAGTAAACTAAATCTACAGTTATAATCATCAACACCTTTCAGGTAGCATTTTCATTAAAAACTAAACTAATATTAATAATAATACAAAGAAAGAAACACATTCCATGTACACAATACTTCACCCACAATTTCCTGACAATACTGCATTGTATCATCTAGTAAGCACAATTTGTTAAATGGTACTAAATGTCATCATTTTTGCCTTAAACTTTGAACATCAAACAAAGCTGTGAGGCATGTCTACATCTCAGCAACTGTGAAATCCATTCTTTCATCACACCAGACATAAATCCAGAGCATAGCATTTCATTCGTTTGGTGAATTAATTCCCCAAAGCAGTTACTTTTGTAAATGTGAAATCAAATGTTTTATATAATTTACACAAAATTCACTTTTGGATTGTTTTTCACTTTTCAATTATCTACTTTTCATATCCTCCTTGGTAGATTTCTCTGGATGTAGCCTCCAGTTATTTGCTAAGCATCTATGGATCATCTACAGCATTTCTAATATTAGGAGATAAAGGAGGGGAGGCTTTCAAAAATTCAAACATTATCCAAAATTACAACAATGAGGTTAAAGACATGAGATGACTTTATTTTAATTACAAAACCTTATGCTGGAGGCAAAGTTTAGAACTAGTCTTAAAAGCATCATGAACAAGAAACTGGCACATATATGGAGAAAGAGAACCATGAGTCAGGAAACAGTGGTGAAAATTGGTGCATTACAAGTTTTGCCATTATTCAAGGGATGCAGTGAGAAATGAAAGACAAAGAAGAGAGAACATGTGTGGGACTCTTGGCTGAAAAGATAGAAAGTCTGGAATGGTTGGGAAGGTGGAGATATAATTGTCTTCTTCTGTCATGATTCAATTGGATGAGGATTTTTGAGGAGTTGGGTGTGTTACATTTTTCTCTACATTGTAGCCCAGGAGGCTAGGTTAAATGAAGAGGTAAAAGACAACTTATATCTCGGATGCCTTTCAGATTTGAATTGGGCATTATATTCACCTTTCAAAATGGCAATTTGTTGCTGGACATCCTAAAGATAAAGAATTATACATACTTATTTTTTCTCTTTCTATGCTTTCACATGTATTTTAATGATAATTTTGAAAAATATGTATCAGTGTTGGCTTTCTTTATCTCACCTGTAAAAATATATTGTTATTTTTAGTTTGGAATGTTTATTAAGTGTTTGAGTGATTTTTGTAATTCATTACTGCTAATGCAGAGAAGCATAGATTTCTAAGGTAGATACATGCAGGACACTATTTTAAAGCATATCATAGAGACAGGTATCCAAGTTTCTTCAGAGCAGTCCTCTTCTGTGTTGAATTTTCTATGGGTAACCATGCTGAGTGACAGCTTTTCATTAGTAAACTCCTGACTGTGAGGATTTATTCAACTTGAAAATCTTTATTTTAGTCTAGAATCAACTACAGTTGACTGTGTATAGATAGGAACATGTTATGGTTGAACACTGAGAAAAAAACATTTGCACTAAAAAGGCCTTTTATAACAGTATAGTTATAAAAAATGTTAGTGGGAGTGGAATGTGACTTAATGTACCCACGCATACACTCACACCACACCTCTCATGATTACCTTCTTAGTGATAGGTAGGACAAAGTGCACCTGTTTTTACTTTCATATTTAAAATGGAGTTGGGAGAGAAAGGAAGAGAATTTAAAAATCTGCAAGGTAGAGTTCCTTAGTTTTCCCGGTATGACCAGGACAAATGGCAATTCTCCTTCCTTCACCAAGTCCCTCTCCTCATGTGGATGAATGGTAGTGAAGAGTATAGGAGGATCACCTTAGATGGCTCCATCTTGTCTTGTTGCTGGAACCCTCCTCCTCCTGTTCATGGTTTCCCAAACAGGCACAGGTAGGTTGAACATTCAATCTGTGAGTTGATTAGCAGCATATCACTCATTCAAATGCCCTCCTTGAATCTGGATGTTTCTTTATTTTTTTGTTCTTAAATATTGTATGATATTTCTGTGTGGAATAGCTTCTAAGATACTGAAAAAGCAGATGGCTATTGAACAGCATCTAGGGAAATTCAGTGCTGAACTGGGATCCAAGGTTCAGAAATCTGCCCAAATTTCCCCTGATCATGCTTAGAAATATTATGAACATCCTTAGCTGTTACCTTTCCTGGCCTTCTGGGCCATTCTAGGTTTTCAGAGGTCCAGTGAAAGTATCATTAAACTTTGATATATTTTTCTCTAGTTTTGCATTATTACCAAGTATGAAGGCTCGATTCAGCCTCCAGGGGACTGGGAGAGGAGGAGAGGCCACCCATTATGATTTCACTTGGACAGTTGAATGAAGTGGTTTTATCAGTTTGTTTCTCTCATCATCTCAGTGGGATTTGAAGGAGAGCATGTATGAAAGATTTTGAGCATAAGGACAATGTCTTTTGACCTCGCTCATATCCTATCACCAACATTTAATTGAATGACTGTTCCACAAACATTAAGTGAGTGGTTGGGTGTTATTATAACAAGTTAAAAAGTGTTTCTTTTCTGTCCTTATTTTTTATCCTATCCAATTCCCTCTGAGTCCTCAACCACTTTCATAACATCTATGCCAGTATAGTTGTAGCTAGAAAACATTTACTCACACACCCATGATCATTATATTCACACTTTAGGATCAGTCTAATAGTGATAGCTTGGGCAAAGTACAGCTATTTTCTTGTTGCAGATTTAAAGGAGGAAGTTGGCAGCAGGAAGAAAGGAGTTATATTTAAAAAGATACACGATGGGTTTCCTCTTATAGTGACTTGTGAGAACTAAGGAAAATTCCTGTGTTTTTTGCTAACCTTTTGTTATGTCTCCTTTCCATGATGTTTGGTTAACCAACTGATTAATTTTATGGTAAATTGGACACTTTAAGTCATAATAATTGAAAAGATTATTTCTGTGTTTTTAACTTTTTTGCTAAGACATCATACCACCAAGGCAGACCCTTTGTACCTAAACTGCTACTCTGTGTCTCCCTTGTACTCAGGTGGCAGCTATGATAAACCACAGGTTGTATGCAGATTCACAGGTTAATTTTTGCAACAAATATACCCTTATGTAACAGTTGATGTGTGATTCTCTACCCTCTCAAATATTTCTAACCAGGTCCATCTTTTCCATGTCATGAGTTTCAAGGTGTCCAGCCTTCTAGTCTACATGGAGCATTATAAGGAAGGATTTTCATGTAAGAAGCTGAGCAGGGTTGACAAAAATGAGCATATCTCTCTGGGGAAATTATTACTGATGGAACTCGCACTGACAACACAGGGCAGAACACATGGGAAAATAACAAAGAACATTCCCTGGATCAGAGTGATGAGGGGTTCAAAAGCATGATGTTCAGTCCATCTATAGGTGTGGATTCTGTCACCATGACAATTCTTGATACAGTTCATGCTGCTCATTCTGGAATATCTCAGCCTTCTTTGGAAGGTTCTTTGGTTCTATGTAACAGATGACTTTCATCATCTTCCCCAGCTGTGCCATGAGGATCCACAATAAGGGTCTCACAGCACTGAAAATCATATGTTCCTGGGTTTTCTTTTTAGTCAGTGAAATCCTTGACTGGATATCTATTATACATTAATCATATTTATTCCTTCTCATAAATCTCATCAAAATATTCACCTACATATTCAAAAATTAAAATATAGCATCTCTGCCTAGTAAGGAAGGGCAATGCTTTATTCCTAGAGAAGGGCCTGAGAAAGTATAAGATCTAAGTAAATATTTGAGCTAATGATCACTGGATAGAAAAATAAGATCTAAAAAGACAGATTTTCATCTTTCTTTCTTATTCTTTGATCTAATGATTTGGTTACATCTTTTTTCCTCTGACTCTACAGTGCCTCCTTTATTCAAAGTAGTGTATGCCTTCATCTACTTAGAAGGTCCTGAAACAACAGACTAAAATGCAAAGGAATTTTAGTAGTCCAAGTGGAAAAAAGCATATCACTTAGCAATCTGAACTTTCCTTCTGTATTTACGAGAAGAAAGGTAAAAATGTGAGGATTAGATGTGGTTGCAAATTGAGATATTCTAAGTATGGAGGATATTTGCATAAAAATATTGGTATTCTGTTATAGACATAGTGTAATTCAAGTAATGGAAGAAATTACAACATTAATGTGGAGCCAGTGGCCACTGGATGCTTTGGGGGCATGGAGAGGGAATAGAAGTTGTAATACAGGGGCTTTTGGGGACCTGAGAATTATCCTGAGTGATACTGTAACAACAGATATAGGCTATTTTACATCAGCATATAACATGCAGAACTGTGTGGGAGAGAGTGTGGTCTACAATGTGAACTGTGGTCCATGCAAAGTGGCAAAGCCCCAGGATGTGTATATCCACTGCAGGTGATATGCCATTCTAATGAAAGATGTTTATGTGGGAGGTTGTATGAATTGTGGGAGGTGGGGCATATGGGAATCCCTATACTTTTTGTGTAACATTTATGTAATCTAAGTATCTTTTAAAAAATAAAAAAATTATTAAAAATAAAAATATATAAAAAACCAAAAATCTCTGGTATTTTTGCATCAGCTCTCCTTTGGCTGACTGATACACGATCTCATTTCTAAACCAGACGTGTTAGTTATACTCACTATAATGTGTTACCATCAACTCTATCCATTTCCACATTTTTACAATCAAGCTAATTGAAAATTCAAAATACATTAAGCATCATTACCACTTCTCAGCCCCCATCTTATCTCCTAGTAACCTATTCTTCATCCATGTTATCATATGTATCCCAATTTTCTTTCTTATAGCAGCATAGTATTCCATTGTATGTATATACCACATATTATACCACATTTTGTTTACCCATTCATCATTTGGAGGACACTTGGGTTGTTTACATCTTTTGCCAATTTTGAATAAAGCCACTATGAACATTAGTGTGCAAATGTCTGTTCACTTCACTGTTTTCAGTTCTTCAGGATATATTCCTAGTTCAGGGATTGCTGGATCATATGACAGTTATATTTGTATCTTCCTGAGGAACCACGAAACTGTCTTCCACAGAGACTGCACCATTCTACATTCCCACAAACAGTGCAAGTGTTCTTATTTATCCACATCCTCTCCAACACTTGTTGTTTTCTATTTTTCTTAATAATGGCCATTTTATAAGGTCTGAGTTAATATCTCATAAACTTTTTCCTCAGTCAGAAATATTTAAGCATTTATTAGACACACCATTTAAAACCATTTTCTGTTATGAAATTTAAACAGGTTCCTTTTCATTTCAGTGAATATGATTTCTCCTGTATAATGGCACACTGTGAAAAGTAATACTATTACTTGGGATTTTTATAGATTCTTTTTTATATGAAGCTTAATGTTTGAAAAATACCACCTTCATAAACTACTTAATATGTGACAACAAATTGCCAGAGAATAAACTTGAGACTCAGGGATTTTGACATTAGATCAATAACAAGAATGAAAAGAAACCTCAAGCATTTCAGTCCAACCTCAGAATTTAGATTCACCAAGTATCATATGCTGTTCTTAGCACAATAGCAGGCATTGTTTTATGCAAATTATAATTAATACAAAATAAGTTTAGAGTTGACAAAATCATCATCTCTTCTTGCACAGCCATTAAGTTTAACATTGATTTAAATGCTATGGATTTTCTTAGTTTGGGATGTGGTTTATTTGATGCTTATTCAGCCATACAGAGAGACTGATCACTCTGTAATTGCTTGTCTTTTCTGCAGTAGTCTTGACCAACCACTAAGTTGGCCATGTTTTAGTTTTATTATTTCTATCTGGCATAGAAGCACATTTCTGAAAAAGCAACAGTGATGTGTGTGTGTGTGTCTAAACACTAACTTTTATATTTTATTTCTATTTTTATATTAATTTGCCTAAGGGCAAGAATCATCTCCCATAATTTTTGTTATATGCTAATTAATAAATTGTATTCTCACTAGAGAGGGACCATTTTCTGGAAGAAATAAATTATATTTCAAATCATGATTTGATAGTTAACCTAATAGAAAGTTCTTAATCCATTCTGCTGTGCTTGCTAGACTTTGTACTTCCAGAACATAGCACTTACAAATTAAGTTGAAATACTGGCATACTGACTGACCATCTTTAGTAATAGCATTTTTAAATGTATTGTTATTACAAAAAGTTTGAACTTACAAAACAATCATGCAAACGTGTAGAATTCCCATACAACAACCTTTCATCAACACAAAATACCATTATGGAACATTTGTTACAGATTATGAGACAATATCATCATACTACTACCATTAACTATGGTCAATAGCATACATTTGGAATATTTTTCTTCACACCTCCCTATTATTAACAAAGTACATCTTTGGCATTGATGCAAGAATATTACAATATTCTGTCAACTATAGACTAGAGGTTACATTAGTTGTATTTTCCCATTCTCCTCCACATTCCCATGATTCTGTAATAGTAACAGATACCTGTTCTAGTTCACAGAAGGTCATTTTTGTGTTATTCACCAGAATTCTCATCCACATCTAGGTTCACTGTGCTATCCAGCCCTAGATTATTCTCTACCTTTCTTTCAATTGAAATTTACATCCCTAGACTACACTTTTCAGTCACAATCCCATTTATAAATCAGGTGCTACTCACTATAATGTATTACCATCAAATCTATCCATTTCCATACATTTACCATCAAGTTAATTAAAATCTCTACATATGTTATGCATTGGCACACCTTCTCAGCCCTGCTCTTATCTCTTGATAACCTATACTCTAGATTTTAACTCCATGCATTAATTCTTTTTTTAATATATTTTTTATTTTTTTAAAAAAATGTATTAGATTACATAAATGTTACATAAAAATGTAGGGGATTCCCATATGTCCCACTTCCTATATGTCCCACATTTTTCCACATTAACATCTTTCATTAGTGTGATACATTCATTACAATTGATGAAAATATTTTAGAGCATTGCCACTAAGCATCGATTATAGTTTACATTGTAGTTTACACTCTCTCCCACACAATTTTGTAAGTTATGGCAAGATATGCAATGGCCCATATCTGTCATTCTAATGTCATTCAGGAAACATGTATTAATTCCTCATATTTAGTTCATATTAATGAGACCATGCAATATTTTTCCTTTTGTGTCTGCTTTATTTTACTTAGCTTAATGTCTTCAAGATTTGTCCATGTGGTCATGTGTCACAATTTCATTTCTTCTTATTGCAGCATAGTATTCCATCATATGTATACACCACATTTTGTTTATCCATTCATTGGTTGTTGGACCTTTGGGTAATTTCAATCTTTTGGCAATTGTGAATAATGCCATCATGAACATCTCTGTGCAGATGTCTGTTCATGTCATAGTTTTCAGTTCTCCTGGATGTGTATATTCCTAGTAGAGGAATTGCTTGATCATATGTCAGTTCTATCTGCAACTTGCATATGTTTTCTTCCTTTCAAATTTGGATGTCTTTTATTTATTTTTCTTGCTTGATTGCTCTAGCTAGACTCTCTAGCACTATATTGAACAACAATGGTAACAGTGGGTATTCCTTGTCTCATCCCTGATATCAACAGGAAAGCTTTCAATCTTTGACCATTGAGTACAATATTCACTGTGGGTTTTTCATATATGGCCTTTAACATGTTGAGAAAGTTTCCTTCAATTCCTATCCTTTGTAGATTTTTTAACAAGCAAGGTTGCTGTGTTTTGTTAAATGACTTTTCTGCATTAATTGATAGGATTATGTGATTTTTCTTGTTTGATTTATTAATGTGGTGTATTATGCTGTTTTTTCTTGTGTTGAACCACCCTTGCATGCCTGGTATCAAACCTACTTGATGATGATTAATAATTTTTTTAATGTGTTGTTGGGTTTGATTAACAAGTATTTTTTTGAAGATTTATTTTTATTTATTTATATATCCCCCCCTTGCTGCTTGTTCTTGCTGTGTTCATTTGCTTTGAATTCTTCTGTGTCTGCTTGTCTCCCCCTGCTGCAGCATCCCACAGAGTCAGCTCACCACGCAGCAGCCTGCCTGCTCATGGCAGCCTGCCTGCTCGAGGTGGCTTGCTTTTCTCAAGGAGGCCCCAGGAACTGAACCCAGGGCCTCCCATGTGGTAAACCAATTCCCAACAGGTATTTTTTTTAGAATTTTTGCACCCTTATTCATTAAGGAAATCCATTTCTCATATTATGGTGATATTAGCTTCATAAAATGAGTTTGGTAGTGTTACTTCCTGTTCAATTTTTTGGAAGAGATTGCAAAAGTTTAGTGCTAATTTTTTTTTTTTTTGGATGCTTGGTAGAAAGCACCTCTGAAACCATCTTAGTATTCCTTTATATATGCTGGATATTAGGCCCCATCAGATATTCTCCCATTGAGTAGGCTGCCTTTTCACTTTCTTGAAAAACTCCTTTGAAGTGCAAAAATGTTTAATTTTGAGAAGGTCCCTTTATCTATTTTTTCTTTCATTGCATGTACTTTGGATGTAAAGTTTATGAAAGCATTTCCTACTTCAAGATCTCATAGATGATTCCCTATATTTTCTTCTAGGAGCCTTATAGACTTGGCTCTTATATTTAGATCTTTGATCCATCTTGAGTTAATTTTTGTATAAGGTGTAAAGATGGTGGACCTCTCTCATTCTTTTAGATATGGATATCCAATTTTCCAAGCACCATTTGTTGAAGAGGCCATTCTCTCCCAGTTGAGTGGGCTTGGTGGCCTTAACAAATATCAGTTGATTGTATGTGTGAGGGTCTGTATCAGAACTCTCAATTCAGTTCCAGCAATCAGTGTTTATCCTTGTGCCAATACCATGCCATTTTGACCACTGTAGCTTTGTAGTATATTTCAAAATTGGTAGTGTGATTCCTTCAATTTTGTTTTTCTTTTTCAATATGTCTTTGGCTATATGCCCTTCCAATTAAATTTAGCTTTTCCAATTCAGTAATCTTATTCTTCAAAAATTGAAATTTATTGATTACCATAGTTTCTGAGGGGAGGAAAAATAGAATAAATGGAACATAGGGCATTTTTTAGGGCATCAGAATTGCTCAGCATGATCTTGAAATAATGGATACAGGCCACTTCAAATTTTATCAAACTCAATAAATGTGTATGATCCAAAATGTAAACCAGAATGTAAACCATTGACCATGGTTAGTAGCAATGCTTCAATATTTGTACATCAATTGTACCAAAAGTACATTCCACATGTAAAATATTATTAATAGGGGAAAATGTGAGAGGGGAGTGGGTGGGGTATATGGGAATCCCCTATATTCTGTACATGGCTTTTCTTTATCCTAAAACTTCTTTGAAGATAAAATGGAAAAAAAAAATAGGACACGAGGGAATATATGGAAGAAAATGTCACATACAAGATGACAGATCTTACAGTACTGAAAGACACAATGCCTAATTTTTAAAGTTTTTTATTTTTTATTATTTTAAATTGCTTTACTTTTTGTATTTTAATGGCTATTTTTAATTATTATTTCATTTTCTTATTAATTTTATTCATATATTTTTGTGGCTTCATTTTTGGAGAGATTTTGGATCACAGAAGGGTCACAGCAGTGGCAGGAAAGGATCACTTGTACAGGGTGTCAGTGATTCAGGGGCACATGGGAAAGGGTTCAACTGGGGCATGCCTCTAAGACATGAATATGTTCAAGTGATCATGGGACATTGTCTCAATGGGTGGAGATCCACACAATAACCAAAAGAATATTGAATTCCCAGCCTGGGGAGTTCTGCTACATTCTCTAGTAGGATAGCAGAATCCCCTAAATGCAAGGGCAATGTCTACTTAAGGAAGGTTAAACATTATGCCAGGCCCTTGACATTGATGATTGTACTTATGAGCCTTTCCTTGTGAAATTGAAACTTAGCCTAAAATTACATACTTCCTAAGATTTACCTCCCGAAAGCCTCCTTGTTGCTCAATGTGGCCTCTCTCTAAAGCAAACTCAGCATATAAATGCATTACCTTTCCCCTGGCACAGGACATGACTCCCAAAGATGAGCCTCCCTGACTGAAGGATTATTACCAAGCACCAACTGGCAATGCATCTGGAAAAAGACCTTGACCAAAAGGGGGAAGTGGTAAATAAAAATGAGTTCTTATGGCTAAGAAATTTCAAAGTGAGACTGGAGGTCATTCCAGAGGTGGTTCTTACTGTCTGACACAGTAAACAGTGCCTCAAATAGCAGGGCTCCTGAGGGCTCCAGAGATATCCAGAAACTGTTAGTAGGGCAGACATCTAAGGAATTTAACACCCTGTCAGTAGGCCTTACTTTGGAATTTATGCTCTCCAGTGTAAAGTGTTAGGCTCATTTATATGTTCTGTACACATGGCTCTTCTGCCCCTTTTATTTGAACCTGTAATTAACACTCTACTTAAATATATGTCCCAGAGACTTAAATCTTTGTTCAATCCATGTGCCCATTGAGCCCTGAATTTCAGGAGAGTTGCAACACTACTCTCCAGTGCATTGGGTTCACTCAGGAAAACTAACAAGGAGATGATGAAGGAAAATTCCCGTCTCAAGGAACAGAGAGTGTCTGCAACTGCAAACAAGATAGTTCCAACTATCTGCCCCATGGGATCTTAGCAGCCTCTCAATTAGAAGCAGAGAGGGTATCAGCATTGCAAAACTCTAAAGTTTGGGGAATGAACAATGGACTAATGTAGACTTATTATTAGTCTACTATAGACTTATTATTCTAGCAATGGAAGAACTCTCATCATTGATGTAAAAGCAGTGGCCCCCAGAGATTCTGAAGGATGGGAAAGGAGAGAATAGGTGTAATATGGGGGCATTTGGGGAACATTGGATTTGTCCTGCTTGACATTGCAGTGACAGATACAGGCCATTGTATATTTCATCACAATTTACAAAATTGCACAGGACAAAGTGTAAACTATAATGTAAACTTTAGTCCATGGTTACTAACAATGCTTCAATATGGGTTCATCAATTATAACAAATGTACCACTTTAATGAAGGATGTTGTTAATGTGGGAAAGTGGGAGGTGGAAGGAGTGGGGCATATAAGAATCCCTTATATTTTTTATGTAAGATTTATGCAATCTAAATCTTCTTTAAAAATAAAATATTATAAAAAATAAAATGTAAAGAAAAAAAGAAGTAATTGATTAAGCTATTATTGGAAACTGGAAGAAAGGTGATCTCTGTTTTAAAGTTGCAGAGAACTAGCAAGGTTAATTTCTGATGTTTCATGGGAGGCAGAATTTCTAAATGGTAGGTCTGGGCATTTAGCTAGAGAACTTTCCAAAGTAAGCTCAGAGAATGCAGCTTGACTTCTTCTTGCAGTTTATAGTATAACGCTAGATGAGAGAGATAAGCTGAGAGCTGAATTGCTGGGCACAACAAAACCAGAAACTGATTCTGGAAATTCCAAGCCTCTGGAAATCAAAGCCCCTACATGATAGTTTCCCATTGAAGGACTTAATTAAACTTGGAACTTGCAAATCAAGATTGAAAATGCAGTTATCTAAGAAAGACTTTGTGGAAAGTGTTACTGTCTGAAGACTTGGATCCCTGCTTCCTACATGCTAATCCAAAAGCTTTTTGTGAGAGCTGTCAGCCTGGATTAAAGGGGACATGGAAGGGAGAGATGAAAGCAGAAACCTATTTAAGAGGAAAACCATGGAAGCTGAGGTCTGGAATTAAGACATATCCTTGGGCCAAGAAAGGAACCCCATCCATGTGTACAGACAGGGTGAGTTTGCCCCAGCAGTTGAAGAGGGTGGATGTTCCATCCCACTGCTCAGGGAGATGTTTGCCACCCCAGGATACAGAGAGGGTGGAGCACATTTCTCAAGGATTGAAGAGAGTGAAGTCAACACCACAGAGGTCTGAGAGGGGTGGGCCTATCCCCCATAGATTAGAGAAGGCCAAGTCACCAACTCATTGCTCTGAGAAGGTTGGACTTGTATGCCAGAGATTAGGGAGAATGTTCTTCCATTTCTTTAAATCTTCTTTGATTTCTTTTAGCAAAGCATTGTAGTTTTCTGAATACAAGTGCTTTATGTCCTTGGCTAAGATTATTTATAAATATTTAATTATTTTAGTTGCTATTGTAAATGGATTTTTTCCTGACTTGCTCCTCAGATTTCTTGTTACTAATGTTTCAAAACAATACTGATTTTTGCATATTCATCTTGTATCCTGCTTCTCTGCTGAAAATGTTTATTTGCTGTAGTAGCTTTGTTGTAGATTTTTCAGGACTTTCTAGGTATAGGATAATATCATTTGCCAATAGTGGAAGTTTTGTTCTTCCTCTCCAATTTAGGCACCTTTTATTTCTTTTTCTTTCCAGATTTCTCTAGCCAGAACCTCTAGCACCATATTGAACAACACTGGTGACAGTGGGAATCCTTGTCTTGTTCCCAATGTCAATAGGAAAACTTTTAGTTAGCTGAGAGTTTTTCATATATGCCCTTGATCATGTTGAGAAAGTTTCCTTCAATTCCTATTTTTGGATTATTATTTTTATCAAGACATGATGCTGGATTTTGTCAAATGTCTTTTCTGCATCAATTGAGATAACCATGTGGTTTTTCTTCTTTGATTTATTAATGTGGTGTGTTATGCTAATTGATTTTTTTGTGTTGAGCCACCCTTGCATCCCTGGCATAAAACCAACTACAGAATAATTCTTTTAATATGTTGTTGGATTCGATTAGTATTTTCTTGAGGATTTTTACATCCATATTCATTAGTGAAATGGGTCTGTAATTTTTTTATTTTTGTAATATGTTTATCTGGCTTTGGTATTAGAGTGATCTTGCCATCTGTATTAGTCAGCCAAAGTGGTGCTGATGCAAAATACCAGAAATCTGTTGGCTTTTATAAAAGGTATTTATTTGGGGTAGAAGCTTACAGTTACCAGGCCATAAAGCATGAGAATTACTTCCCTCACCAAAGTCTGTTGCCACATATTGGAGCAAGATGGCTGCCGACATCTGCAAGTGTTCAGTCTCCCTCTTCCTCTTAAGGCTCCATGGTCCCAGCTTCTTCCAATATCAGCTGTAGGCTGGGATAAGTCTTGTCTCTCTCCCAGGGCTCAGTCCTCTCTGGGCTCAGCTGCTCTGTTCTCTCCACAAGGTCAGCTGTAGACCATCAGGTTCTCTTGCTTCCTGGGACCTCTGCCATGTCTATGGAGCCATCTCTTTCCCTCTGTGTTCTTATGTGTGTTTACTTCCCAGGGCTCCAGCTCAAAACTCCCTTGTGTCCTCCTTCTCCATGTCTTTATTTCCCCAGTCTCCACATCAAAACTCCAAATTCCTTCCTCTGCAATGTAGTTTTCTCTGAGTCCCCACCCACCAAGAGGGCAAGGATGCAACATCCTACTGACATGGCCCAATCAAAGCCTTGCTCATTATTTAATCAAGTAAGAATGGAACCTCTGAATTCAATATGGTCTAATATGCCCAGAGAAAGAGACTAGTTTACAAACACAATCCAATATCTATTTTTGGAATTCTTAAACAATCAGAGCTTCGGAGGTGTAATCCTTTTCCATGAGACCCCCCTACCAGAAGAACAGCCAGGAATCATGGGAATCATGTGAGACCAAGGGAACTGCTCCTCTTGCAAACAAAAAGAAACCACCATTCAAGGGCTTAACTGCCTCTCCAAGCACTGTGCTCACTACAAGAATGATGGTGCTGACATTGGGAAGTGGCATGCTGTATTAATTGCTGACCAGTATCCGTCCAACTTTACTATCCAGGAGAACACCTACATCCTGGCCTGCTATGCCAGAATCTGCCAGCAGGATAGATTGGTACCATTGTTGAACCAGAGGTCATTCCCAATGGAGACCATGACATTGAACACTGCCAATATGTTACTGAGAAGGTCCTAGCTGCTGTCTACAAGGCCCTGAATGACCATCATTTTACCTGGAGGGCACCCTACTAAAGCCCAACATGGTGACTGCTGGACCTGCTTGCACCAAGAAGTATACTCCAGAGCAGGTGGCTATGGCCACCATCACAGCTTTCCACTGCACAGTTCCTCCCACTCTTCCTGGCATATGCTTTTTTCTAGTGGTATGAATGTAGAGGATGCTACTCTCAACCTCAATGCTATCAACCTTTGCCATATATCAAGACCCTGGAAACTAAGTTTCTGTTATGGACAGGTCCTGCAGACCAGTGCACTTGCAGCCTGGAATGGCAAGGCTGTGAACAAGAAGACAATCCAGGAGGCTTTTATGAAGCAGGCTGTGACTGTCAGGTAGCCAAAGGACAATATGTTTACATGGGCTCTTCTGGTGCAACCTCCACCCAGTCACTCTTTCACCACCGGCTACACCTACTAAGACCTTGTGCCAGCCAGCTCTGCTCTAGCTCTTCTGGGTGTCTTAGCAGAAGCTGAAAAGGAGCAATATTTTGACTGGCCCTGGAAATTAAACAAAATTAGTTATATGGTGTAGGCATTTGATGTAATTATGAATTCCAAAAATCAGTATTGAATCATCTGGGCATGATTAAGTTATGATTAGGGCATTGACTGGGCCACATCAGTAAGGCATTGAGCCCCACCCCTTGGTGGGTGGGGGAATCAAATATAAAAGGCAAGGCAAAGGACAGAGGGAGTAGTTTTGAGAAGCAGTTCTGATGTTGGAGAGAATGCCCCAGGAGAAGAGAAGTGAGCCATTCACCTGATAGTCTACAGCTGGCCTTGTGGAGAGATGCAAAGTCTAGAGAGCCTCATAGTCTACAGCTGACCTTGTGGAGGAACTAGAGGCACTGAGCCCAGAGAGAAACACAGCCCTGGGAAGAGAGGAACCCAAGAAGCCTGAACCCTGGCAAACATCAGCAGCTGTCTTGCTCCAACATGTGGCAATGGACTTTGGTGAGGGAAGAAACTTATGCTTTATGGCCTGGTTAACTGTGGACTTCCACCCCAAATAAATACCCTTTATAAAAATCAACCAATCATTGGTAATTTGCAAAGGCACCCCTTTGGCTGACTAATATATACGGGAACAAATGGAAACACATTACCTGTTAAATTCTTAAACACAAGGGGAAAAATAAACTAGTACTTGAAGTGTACAAGTACAAATATTAAGAATATGACAAATTTCAACAAAGTGGTTTCCTTGCCACACTTCCAGCTCCTCACTTCCTTGAGTCACCTGAAGAG
Source organism: Chaetophractus vellerosus (assembly GCA_004027955.1). Taxonomy (NCBI): domain Eukaryota; kingdom Metazoa; phylum Chordata; class Mammalia; order Cingulata; family Chlamyphoridae; genus Chaetophractus; species Chaetophractus vellerosus. Next base: position 21,360 of record PVKH010002638.1, read on the forward strand.
AAGAGCTGATTTTAAAATGAAATCTCCTCTCCATACAAATCACAACCATTGAATGAAACACCTTGAAATGTAAATGCAGAGAAGTGCATCTTATCAAACAATTTTAGCAGTAGTAGGTTATGAAGGAGACAGCTGCAACTAAAAATTAAAATGTTCTATAATTTTTTTAAAATTTCATACTACTGCCTTCTTACCTCTTAGGTTATCTGGTGGTAAATTGGCATTTATTCTTATTGTGATTCCCTTGTAAATAATTCTGTTTTTTTTTTCTGTAGCATATATCAGAAATCTCTCATTGTCTTTGACATTGGGCAATTTGATTACAATGTATCTGAGTATGATATTCTTTGAGTTTATCCTGCTTGGGACTCATTGAGCTTCTTGAATGTGCACACTCATGCCTTTCTTTAAATATGGGAAGTTTTCAGTAATTATTTCTTTGAATATTCCTTCTGCTGCTACTTTCTTTCTGGGACTCCTTCAATGTGTGCACTGGTATGTTTAATGGTGTTTCACAGGTTTCTTGGACTCTGTTCATCTTACATTCTTTTTTCTTTCTGCTCATCAGCTTGAATTATTTCATATGTCTTGTCTTCAAGATCACTGATTCATTCTTCAGCCATTTCCAATCTGCTGTTAACCATCTAGGGAATTTTTCAGTTTCAGTTATTGTGTTCTTCAACTCCAGTATTTTACTGGACTGATTTGCACTTTATTAACTCTTTGTTTTCTTCATATCCTGTAGTTCTTTGTTCCAGTTTTCCTTTATCTCCTAAAACCTTCTGAGGATTATTAAAGACTCTGTCTAAGTACAAATCCTGTTCTTCATTGATATTTTCTGGATTCTTAATTTGTTCCTTTGGATAAGCCAGGATTTCTTATTTTTTTTTGTTTGTCTTATAATCTTTTGTTCCACATTATTCATTTTACTATTTTAAAGTGTTAATTCTGAGATTTAGTCCCTGAACTCTCTTTTCTTTAAGTTTCTATCCAGCTAGTGACAGATTTTCTGAATGCCAGGAGCTAATAAAAACAAGCAAATCAAACCAAAAAACACCTTTCACTCTTTGCAAATTGGTTATATTTTGGCTATGGGCTTCTTCAGGGCTTAGTTCTACTATCAAGATCTTTCCAAGGCAAATGGAAGTGCAGGGTCCTCTCTATCTTACCTCAGCCTGTAAGAACCCTTAGTCACAGAGCCTGCTCCTTTACAGGAGCTTGTGCTTGCTAGAGGCCTTAAAAATTCTGGATTTACATTTTTAAAGTTCACAGGAGTTCCATGCAATGCCCACACTACTCCCTTTCAAATATATGCCTTTCCCTTCATGATACTCTCTTAAGTGACTTAATACAGGTAGTCCTAAGAAATGAAGTATAGAATTGCCATGTGATCCAGCAATCTCACTACAAGGAATATACCCAGAAGAATTGAAAGAAAGGAGATGAATAAATATATGCACACCAATGATCATCACAGCATTATTCACAATTGCCAAAAGTTAAAATCATCCCAAGTCTCCATTAATGGATAAATGGATAAACAAAATGTGGTATATATATAGGACAGAATATTACACAGCTATAAGGAGGAATGAAGTAATCACATATGTGACAACATTGATAAATTTGAAGACCTTATGTTGAGTGAAGTAAGCCAGACACTAAAGGACAAATATTGCATGATCTCACTGATATAAGCTAAGGATATTGAGCAGACTCACAGAGGTAGATCCTGGAAGGTAAGTTACCAGGAGATAGATAGCAAGTAGAGAGTGGTGAACCAATGCTCAAACTGGGGAGAATCTATGATAAGGTGGATGGGGGAAGTTTGGAAGTGGATGGGAGTGATAATGATGCAGTGATGTGAATAGGGTTGATAATGCCAGAGTGTGTTAGCAGAAGTGGGGTGGGTGGGTTGGGCTATCCATAGAGCTGGGGAGAGGGCTAGAAGAAGAAAAAAGTAAGCTCTGGGAAGGTAGAGGACTGTGGCTGAGAATACAATTGTGGGAATATTGTTTTGGCAACTATGCAGGGGAAGGTCACTGGTACGTGGTGTTGGTGTGGGGGGATGTGTGGGGAAGGCTGCCCCTGGGGCATGCCTCTATGGAATCTGAATGTGTTCATGTGGTCATAGGCTATTATCTCACTCGGTGGAGACCCATGCAATAACCAACAAAATATTAAATTCCCATCCTGAGTAGTCCTGCTACATTCTCTAATAATGTGACAAGAATCTCTAGAGTGCATAGGCAGTGCCTAATAAAAGAAAACAGGCAAATACACAAAGCCCTCAATATTAATGCTTATGCTTATGAACTTTATTCTTGTAGAATTGAAACTTAGCTTAATTAACTGTATTGCCTAAAAGTTACCTCCCAAAAAACTCACTGTTACTCAAATGTGGCCTCTCTCTAAGCCAAACTTAGCAAATATACTTGCTACCTTACCTGATGTGTGGGACATGATTCCTGAGGATGAGATTCCCTGGCACTGAGGGATTATAAAACACCAATCCAGTGATATATTTGGAAAAAGACCTTGACCAAAAAGGGGGAAAATTAAATACAGAAGAGTTTTTACAGCTAAGAGATTTCAAAGTGAGTCTGGAGTTCATTCCTGAAGTTACACTTATGCATGTCTCAGGCAGATCTCACCTAATGCCACAGTAAACAGAGCCTCAAACAGGAGTGCTCCCAAGGGCTCTATAGACATCTGGACACCATAGGCAAGGAACACAAACCCATGAAATCAGCACCCCATCAGTGGATCTTAACTTAGAATGTATGAAAACCTTTTTCCCCATTGTAACAGAGTTAGTCTCATTTATAATTTCCTTACCTATGATTCATCTACCCCTTTTATTTGAACTTATAATTAGCACTATACCAATTAAATATATGTCTCAGAGACCTAAATCTTCAGTCTGTTCATTTGCTGGTTTAGCCCTGAATCTCAGCAGAGTTGCCTCCAACACCTACTCTCTGGTTCATCAGACTCACCCAGGATAACTAACAAAATGATGATGATGGACAACCCCCATCCCTGAAAGCAAAGAGAATCTACAACTGCAAGCAAAACAGTTTCTTCCATCACCCCATAAGCTCTAAGGCCCCTCTCCATTTGAAGCAGAGCAGGCAACACCATCCCAAAATCTTTAAGATTGAGAAATGGGGGAATGCAACCATTGACCAAAGTAGACATTATTATTGCAGTAACAGAAGAATTTGTAACGTTGATATACAGATAGTGGTTACCAGAAGTTCTGAAGGGTGGTAAGGGAAGAATAGGTGGAATGTAGGGCATTTTTAGGTCATTGTAATTGTTCTGCATGATTTTGCAATGACAGATACAGGCCATTACGCATTTTGTCAAAACGTATAAAATAGTATGGTGCAAAGTGTAAACCATAATATAAACTATACACCATAGTTAGTAGCAATGCTTCAATATTTGTTCATCAATTGTAAAAAATGTGCCACACTCATGTAAGATGTTGCAAATGGGGGAAAATGTGAGAGGGGAAGGGGCCATGATATATGGGAATACCCTATATTTTCAATGTAACTTTCTGTAATCTAAAACTTCTTTCAAATTAAAGTTTAAAAAATATATAGGTAGTCATTTGCTCCAGGCCACTTCTACTTAGTTGTTTCTTTAAAAAAAAAAAAAATATATATATATATATATATATATATAAGAAATGGAAACACATATCAATTTATTCATGTTCATTATTTTATTTTATAATTTTACTCCAACATTAGAAGAACACAAAAATGATGAATGTTGAATGTTTTATTTAATTCTTATTTATATTTTTGTTGTTTTTCTAACAAACAAATTTTATTGATACATATTAATAAAGCATAAATCCATCCAAAGTGTACAATCAATTTTATTTGGTATAATCACATACTTGTGCATTCATCACTTCAATCCTTTTTGGTGCAGTTTTATTATTCCAGTAATAATAATAATAGTAGTAATAAAAATAAACAAAAACCAAACAAACAAACAAAGAAAGCTCATCACCTCTCAATCACCCTATGCTTCCCCTTCCCTAAAGAACTGATATTCTGAGGGGATATTGTGGGCCCTAGGGTGGTGGGGAGGGATGGGGTGGGTTGAATGAGGGGCTTGGTGGCCCATGGAAGTGTTTTCCATTGCCTTGCAGTGGTGGACACGGGACAGGGTGATAGTCATCAAAATTTATAAAAGTGTGCAAACTAAAATGTTGATCTTGATGTGGACCAATGACAATGTTGGGGAACTATGTTTCACTATCTGTTTGTCAGTTATGTTGGTGCTGCCATCCACATACAAAAAGGTTTTGGTATGGGGGGGGGATGGAGGAGGAGGTTGAGTATATGAGATTGTCTTATATTCTGTGTGTAACTCTGCTGTGACCCAAAACTTCTTTGAAAATTAAATGAAAAAAGGAGGGCTGCTTGAGAGTGAGAAGAGGAAGGTGCCACGAAACAGACTGGACACCAGATATTGCACCGAAAAGTCAAAATTGGAAAAAAAACATTTTATACATATATATTATTTTTTTCACATTTTTGAATACCCCAATCCTTTAATAATATCTTGTTTTCTTTTCTCTATTTTTTTAAATTTTCAAAAATTATTTTTTTATTTTTTAAGTTCCCCTATATTTTAACTCTTACATTTAAATATCATTATTATTTCATTTTCCTATTCATTGCAATTGGCTATTGTTATGGCTTCACCTGTGAAGAGGCTATGGATCACAGAAGGGTCACAATGGGGATGGCAGAGGATCATTGATGGGGGGTGTCTAGGTTGGGGGTGCATGAGAGGAAGTCCACCTGAACATACATAAAAGGCATACATGTTCAAATGCTCACAGGGCATGGTCACGGGGTGAAGAATTACTCAATAAATGGGAGAACACTGAATTCCCATCTTGGAGAGCTCTGCCATATTTTCCAGAAGAGTAGCAACATCCCCTCAAGTGCAGGTGCAGTGTCTGGCAAAGGAGGATGATCCATTGATAGGCCCTTGTTATTGATGACTAGCCTTATGAGTCATTGCTGTTGAAATTGAAATAGCCTAGTGTTAAGGGTATGTCTGACTTGTTTCACATAACATAATGTCCTCCAGGTTCATCCATGTTGTCATATGCTTCACAACTTCATTTCTTCTTACTGCTGCATAATATTCCATCATGTGTATACACTACAATTTGTTTAACCATTCCTCAGTTGATGGACACCTGGGTTGTTTCCAACTTCTGGAAATCATGTATAATGCCTCTATGAACATC
>PVKH010002639.1:0-17877 GCA_004027955.1 Chaetophractus vellerosus
GAACTTCTTCGAAGGAGTACTTGTGTATACTTGTATTTATAAATATAAATCGCATGTAATGTATATTATGTAATGTATATACCTATGGATCTATACACATAACTGCATATATACACATGTACACACACACAGAATAACAAAATTTTGGAATACACACTCTAGTTCTAAACATATCTGACATTTAGGACGTTGCTAAAATATGTAGCTTGGTCAAGCTCTCTTGGGTGGAAGGCAGATTTGTGATGCACATCAAACCTCCTCATCAAATCCTAGCAAAAGGAAGGAGTGGGAGAGAGGAGACCTCTAGGGGAATAGCATTGGGAAGGGGGCAGAGAGATTTCTCTGGGTGGGGCTGGCAAAAATAGCCACAATTTGGTTTTTGTTTGTTTGTTTTTGTTTTTAGGAGATACTGTGGATCGAACCCAGGACCTCATACATGGGAAGCAGGCACTCAACCACTTGAGCTACATATGCTCCCCCACAATTTGGTTTTAATAAGGCACAGTTCAATAGCAGGTGCTAGGAGTTACAAACACATTACTGCTGGCTCTTTCTAGTGGCAGTTTCACCACATCCATCTAGACAAAGGGAAAGGCTGCTTTGTGTGCATGTGTGTGCTGGAAAACTTTATTTTAGAAATGGAATTACTAAGAGGCATCCCAGTGAATCACCTCTTTCCAAACATATTCCCTCCCTATCTGCATTCATAGCAACAGAATATCTCCTTGGTAATCAAATGAGAATTCATACCCCCAACTAGCATTTTCCTTTGCCTTAGGAGCTTAAGAAACCAAATAGCCAAGAGTTAGTCTCTACCCTAATTTAACGAGACAATTGTTGTGTCCCCTGGTAAAAGCATTCTTTTGGGAACTAATACTGATGACAAGTGAAAATTTTGTCAGTGGGTTTTTGGGTGTGATAGACAGTTGTAATGTGAGGGAACAGGCCCACACTTTAGTTTCCAGACACGTGTATAATAGCTATGGGAGAAGCAGCATCCTATATTGATTGTTAATTAAAAGCATGTACATCTCATTGAACATCACATCCGTCTCATAGAGTGTTTTCTCTAAGTTCACATACTTAATTTTCAGTGACCTATTCTATTCTGTAAGCCATTTTTGCTTCTAGATGTTGGCACATGGTGAAACCAGTGAACTCCATGGCATGAATCCGCTGATGCACTTTACTTTCAGTGAATTTAGCTCCCTGGTCAGAAACACTGTTGTGTCACAATGTACTGTAACTTTGAATAAAGCTTTTCATAAAGCTGTATATGGTAATATTACCAGAAGCAGGTGGAAAGGGAAAACAAATTCATACTCTGAGTAGGTGTCTGTTATTGTCTCTTTCATAATGAAGGGGGTCCAGTGTAATCAACCTGTTACCAGACAATTGACTGAACCTCCTGAAGAACAGTGCTATATTGGGGATTCACTGTTGGCCTCTGCTCTTGGTAGGTTGGGTACTCACCATTTGTTAGCCAGATAAATCTTGTGGGAAAGTCTCTTCTTATTGATCCCTGTGCATACCTTTCATCCCTTTTGCCATGATCACTTTGTATATGGGCCGAATGAGCAAGCATCCAAGTGGTACAGTGTTTGGTGTTCACAGTATGGATTATTTTGTCCATTTGATAATCAAAAACCTCCACTGTAGTAGATGCCCTTTGCTGAACATTCACATGGAATACTATTATCCTCACGTTCTATTCTCATTCTGAAAAGTTGAACAGTGTACCTGTTCAGACTTCTTGGTCACTGATCTTCCTTTCTTGTTCCTCTCCTTAGTCACTGTCCATGATATATCATTGATCTGGACCTCTGGTCATCTCTTTTCTTACAAAATGGACAATAAGATGTACTGTTGAGAGTTTTGACACAGACCCTTTGTAAAGGTGTGACAGTAGTGTTTATGGCTTACTGTTTAAGGCGAACATTTAAATTGCTAATTGCTGTTATTAAAGGTGAGAATATAAAAACAGTTATAGAATTTTAGAGACTATTTAAATCAGAATGGCCATTCATACCATTGTAGAAGCCTGGAATGATACAGCAAAGGAGTGGTTTGTATTAAGTTTGGTGGGAAATTCTCCTTGACTTGATTTGTGATTTTAAAGGATTTGATCCTTCAGAGAAATTTTGAAAAGTCAAATTGTATTGATTTAGGAAAATAGATTGGATCTAAGGAGGTAGAAAATGGAGACATTGAAGAGCTTCTAGGGTCTCCTTGATCTTTCTACAAAAAACTTGCAACAACTTGCTGCTGATGGCCATTTGGATGCATAAGATGATGAAGATGACAACAATGAAAACCAAAAGACTATTCCATGGCAACTTAACACCTTTAAGTTATCAGATGTTTTAAATGTTAGTGAGAAACAGTTGTACTGGCTTGAAGATAATGGCTTTAATGCTAAATAAAGTAGAATAGTTATGTGTGGCATCCAAATAAATTTGGAACCAGACAGGCAGCTTCAGTATGAAAGGTGGAGACTAGCAAAGCAACAGAAATTGGATCTATATTTTAAGCTAGTAAAGAAGGAACAACACAAAGAAAATGAACCACAGCCTTCCATATCTGGTGGTACAATTTTCTGTATCCATTTTCAGATAACTTTTCCCCCTTCACAATAACTTAAAAAAACTGCAGCCGTTCCAATGCCCACATCCACAAGCAAACTTCAATTTGCATTGTGCTATGTCCACAATGCCACATCCACAAGCGAACTTCAAGTTGTATTGTGCCTTATTGATTGTAGTTTTTATGTATGTATTTCTTTACCATTTATCATATGTGAAACTGTGCTACCATTTTTCTTAGGTTTTTTCCTTTTTTATTAAGTTTTCAAGTGTTAGGTATCTTAACATGATTTTTTCTCATAAATGCTGTGATTTTTGTTTTTGCTATTTTGCACAGCATGGTAATTTTTAGAAATGCATATGTCATCTTATATAGTAGAACTGACTGTAGTTACCAGCAGAAGAGGATATGACTTTGCTTCCAATCTCTTTGGGTCTCTGCTGTGATATTTTCCTTTTGGAGCTTGACACAGTCTTTGTATGGCTTCTTTACTTACCAAGGATTTTTTGAGAATCAGTGCATCTGCTGGTCATGAGACCTAAGAAGATTAGCACTTTGTACTGCACCCCCAACCTGCTATAGAGCCTTTTCTTAATCTAGGCCCCATTCATAACTGATGGTTTTAGGAATTACCTGGTAAAGCAGTATGTACCCTAGTTACTGAAGTATACCTTGCCTCCAGTATCTAAAGAGGCCCACCCAATGCTCTGCCTCTTTCTTAGAGGCAGGCAAGGCACAGCTCATTTTCTTTTTCTCTTTCTTTTTCTAGCAAATTTCACAATGTATTCCAAACTGGATTCATAAAATTCATGAGAGTGGAGGGCCCCTGAATTTGCAGGTGATTTCCCCCCCATTCTTTGGCATGTATGCATCTTACCAAGGCCATCTTAAATACTTGCTACTTCCTGCGTTTAGCAAGTCCTGTCAAACTGATGTCTTCAATGTAATGGATCAGAGTGATGTTCTGTGGGCCATGCAAAGCTATCAAGATCCTTGAGTACTATATTATGAAAGAGAACAGGAGGGTTGCCATAGCTCTGAAGACAGTAAAGGCTTATTGCTGACCCCACCTAGGTGAAAACAAATTGCTTCTGTTTGCCTTTTCTTATTGGATAAGGAAAATAGCATCTACCAGATTGATAACTGCATAAAGGTACTGATTTGTTCCAATGAAAATACCATATCTTGTATAGCGGTTGCAATTGGGGGTCATCACCTGATTGTTTATAATAACCTAAAATAAATCTCTGACATTCATCCAGCTTTTGTATAGATGAAGGAAGCTCATTATACTGGGATGGGATGGTAATCTTTGTCATCACGTCATCACCGTCATCATCATCATCATTTTGCTTGAAGTACAGTTCTAGGGACTTTGGCTTGGTATTTCCTACAATACTTGCCCTTATTCCATGTCATCAAGGAGCCAATATGGGATTTCTGCCAGTCAACAAACATGTCTCTTTCAACTCTGATTTCTGAAATCAGTGACAAAAACCATAAGAATCATTCATACTATATGTGACCTTTTGTGTCTAGCTTCTGTCATTTAGCATAGTGTCATTGAGGTTCATCCCTATTGTGGCATGTATCAGAACTTCATTCCTTTTTGTGACTGAATAATATTCTATTGTATGTATACACCACAATTTGATTATCCATTCATCCATTGGTTGCTATTTGAGTTGTTTCCACCTTTTACTACCTGTTTTCAATTTTTTTTGCATCTTTACCTAGGAGTGGAATTGCTAGACCATAGGGTAATTTTATATTTACCTTTGGGAAAACTGCCAAATTCTTTTCCACAGGGCCTGAACCATTTTACATTGCCACCAGCAATGTATGAGGATTCCAGTTTCTCCACACCCTCAACAACACTTTTTGTTTTTTTTTCTTTCTTTGTTTTCCATCCAGTGGGCATGAAGTGATAACTCATTGTGATTTTGATTTCCCTAATGACTAATAATCTTTTCAGGTGCTTGTTGGCCATATCTCCCATCCAAGTACTAACCAGGCCCGACCCTGCTTAGCTTCCGAGATCAGACAAGATTGGGCACGTTCAGGGTGGTATGGCCATAGACTTTGTTGGCCATTTCTGTATCTTCTTTGAGAAAATATTGAAGTCCTTTGCCCATTTTTAAATTAGGTTGTCTTTTTTGTTGTTGAATTTTAAGAGCCCAAGCCCTGCATAATGAACTAGTTCATTAAAAATCTAGTCTTTCTCCCTTATTCTTAAGCCCTTCTTGCCTTTCTAATACCCAGTCTTTTGTACTCGTAATTTTATCTTTCTTCCTCCTTTTGTTACTGCTTCAGACTTTCAACCTTAGCTTAGTCTCCTCAGGAGCTTAGCAGTTTTTGACTAATTAAATTCCTCATTCAGCTAAGGATATTAGAATTACCTTGCACACAATCTGCATATTTTTCCTTACACAGCTTTTACTTATCATGCTTCCTCATTAAAACTAACATGCCCCTTCTTCCTTTGAAACCGGGTTTCATCATTATAGCTTCAGTCTCTTCCCTCCCTTTATCTCATTCCTCTTCTCCTACAGATACTGTTGATGATTTTTCTATACTAAGGTGACCTGCCTTTAGCTGTGCTACTATTTTAAGTCACAGTTTTATTCCTCTCATTTTAAAAAAGTAGTTTCCCTTCCCTCTACCCTTTTATTTCACCTTTTCTGTATATTAGAATGAGCTTAGGTTTTAGAGTTAGTCATGACTGACTTTGAATCTTGCATTAACTGTTCACTAGCTGTTTAACTTTGGGCAGGTTAGCCAACATCTCAAAACCTCAATTATTATTCCATTGTATGATTTTACCCTGAAAATTAAAGGAAAATACATAGCACTAAGCCTTAGTATACTAAAATCTCTGGAGATGGTAGCCTTGTTACTCACATTTCTCCCTTATTTCCCACTTCCACTGGAGGTAGACTCCTCCAGTATCCTTAAAACCTTTTTTAATTCATAGGTTTATACTGCTTAAAGGGTTAATCTTCAGGTGTAACTTTTAACATTGAATGCAGTCTTTGCTAAAGTTCTGAAGGTTGGTACTTATGCAATATTTGTTTTAAATATGTGTAGCCCCCCAGACACATACTTTCACAGATGCTGTTTCTAGAAATGGAGCTAAAACATATTTACATTATTAAATTTTTAGGTTAATTTAATGAAAACTATTGAATAAATAATTTATTCAATCATTAAACAAATACTTGTAGAGTGACTGTTCTGTACATACTCTGTAGGTATTTAGAGTACAGTAGCAAACAAATCAAAGTCCTTGCCCTTCTGAGCCTACATTCTGGTAGAGGAGATGGAAAATAAGCCAATGCATGTATAATATGTGAGGTAAAGGTATGTGCTGGGGACATAAAGAAAGCATGGTAAAGGTCCTGGGGAGTTATTATTTTATCTTTGGTGGTCAGGGAAGTCCCGTTTTATGAATTGACATGGGCACATATATGAAAAGTGAAGGTAGTGGAAATGCATTACAGGAGGAGAAAGCAAAGTACAAATGCCCTGAGGTGAAAGTGTGTTTGCCATGTTCTGGGAATTGTAAATAAGCAAAAATTCCAGAATGTCATGGGAAGTAAAGTCAGAGAGGAGGTTTGGGTTGGGAACTGTTCCAGATCACAGCAGGGTCTTTTAGGTCATTGTTTGGTGTTTGAATTTTACTCTGAGTGAGATGGGAAGCCATTGGAGGTTTTTGAGGAGAAAGAGGAGAGACATAGTCATATTTAAGGATCAGTCTCACTGTTCTTTTGATAATAAACTTCAGAGTTAAGGATAGAGATAGGGAAATCAGTTTTGTTTTGTTTTTTTCAGTGTTTCAGGGGAAAGATGATGGTAGCTTTGGACATAGGTACAAGCAGTGGAAATGATGAGAAGTGATAGAATTCTAGATATGTTTTCAAGGCAGAACTAATAGGATTTGCTGGTGGATTGGATAGGTGGCATGAGATAAAACTTATACTTGGGTGACCCCTAGGCTTCTGTTCTGTGCATCTGAAAGTATGGAGTTGCCATTTACTGGTAGAGAAAGACAATGGTGAGCAGGTTTGGGGTAAGAAAACGTAGGATTTATTGAGGGTTGTTTTTGTTTTTGTTTTCTCTGTTAATTTAAGATACCTATTAGATACCCAAATATAAATGTTTAGATGACAACTGGTTATGCAAGTCTAGAGTTCTGGGGAAACAATATAAGGCTGGACTTATAAATGTAGGTTGTATTTAAAGCCATGAAACTGGATGGGTTGTAAGTGAAAAGAGAGAGACCAGGGACTAAGCTTTGTGGCAGTATAACATTAAGATTCCAAAGGGTTAAGTGGAATCAACAAAGATGATTGAGAAAGAGTGGTCCATGAAGAATGATGAGAACCAAGATGATTGAGACCAAAGCTTGATTGGAGTGGGGTCATTAGAATGAATTGCAATTATATATTATATGAAGGGAAGCAGAGAAATGGGTCTGTAGCTAGAGGTGGATATCAGATTAAAAGGTTTTGTTCTGTTTTGGTTTAAGATGAGATATATCATTGCATGTATGTGTGCTGACAGGAATGATCTAAAGAAAGAGGGAAAGCTTATGATGCGGGATGGTTGGCAGAGAGAAACCCCCAAGTAGGTGAGAAGAGATGGGGCCTGGTGAATTAAATGAAAAATGGTGAACCTCAGGTAATATTTGACAGTTTACCCAGAGTAGCAGGAAGGGAAGCAGTTTATGATTACATACATTTTGGTAGGTGGATACATGTGGACATGGTCTGATTTCTTCAGTTTATGTTAAATGAGTAGTTCAGATTGTGTATAGAAATATGTAGGAAAAAAAACAGAAATGTGATATGTAAATAGTTTAGGAAATATTTATATGGAGTTTAACACATCAGTTTCCTTGTCAATCTGTGACCTTGGAAATGCTTGTCCTTGGAGTTTGAGTGTCATATCTGTAAAGTGAGAACTACATTGTGAATTTCTGAGGTCTTTGAAAAGTAGTGTTTTATTATTCCCCTGCTCAAACTTGTTGCTTTCATGTAAAGAATAAACCTCAGTTTGGCATTCTAGACCTTATAGAATATTGAATCTGGGTTAATTTTTCAGCCTTGTAGCAGACTATTCCTGTCAATGTTCGCAGTGCTACAGCCCAAATTGACTACTTACTATTACAAAAACACCTGCGGTTCCTACTCCAGAATTCCATACAAGTTCATTTGCCTCAATAGTTGTATGGAACTAGATCTTATTCCTCTATGCAGGACAGGTATTCCAGTTTAGCTATTTCTACCTTAGGTAGTAAAAGAGAAAAATAACAGTTTTATAAGAAAGGAGATAGAAGGGAAAGTATGAGACTATTTTCTCTTTCTTGTTTTATAGCATATGGTACAGCTCTAAGCAGAGTAGAAAAATGCTTTTTGATTTGCTAGAATACAAGGTTTTTCTTAGTTATGAACTGAAGTCATCTTTTTTCCCTCAAGTGTGGAATTTATCCAGTTTATTCAAGAAATTGACACAGATAAAGACACTGTAGCCCAATTGTTCCCGGTTAATTTTTATATTATTTAGTCCCATATAAGTTCATTATATTATATCACTTTTATGTTGTGACTGAGCAGTTAATATTTTAAGCAAGTCTCTGAATAAAGACTGAGGGGAAAGAATTAATTTTTCTCTCAGTGTTTGAAATTTTTAGGAGGAATGAAATCATGGGCATTTATAAGGATATTTATATCATTTTTTTGTTTTGTTTATTTTTAATTTATTATTATTATTATTATTATCATTGGAGGTTTTGGAGATTAAATCCAGGACCCTGTACATGGGAAGCAGGTGCTTAACCACTGTGCTACACCTGCTTCCCATTGATGATCTCTTAAATTGTTTTTTTTTTCTTCTTCTTAATATTAGGGAGAGGAATCGAATGAGTCTGCAGAATCTAGCAGCACCTGGGAAAAGCAGGAAAGTATTGTATTGAAATTGCAAAAGGAATTTCCCAATTTTGATAAACAGGTGACTAGTCTTCTAAGGAAATTTAATCATATATACTAAATGTTTGTTTTACAAAGTAGTGTTTTAGATCAACAATGTAAAAGCTTAGGGTTGTTTTTATAGTGTGAGTTTTGCATTTTTTCCAATGAATTGTCCCTTTTTTGTTTATTTTGTTTTTATTTTCTTTTAGTTTTTTCTGTTTTTCTTCAAATTGTCCTTTTTTATCAGTTATAAAATATTTTTATACTGTTTGTTTATTTTTTTACATTGTTTATGTATCGTTTGCTAATTATAACATCATTAATAACTATAACAACCATAACAATTTTAAAGTTATTTATCAAATCTAAATCATCTAGAACATCATCTATAACCCTTCCCCATGTCAAGTCAACTGCTTTAGATTTTGGGTTTTTTTCATGTTCTCCTTTAAATTTTTCATAAGTATTTTAAAGTGTAATACTGCATTTCAGTGTCTTAATATTCCATAAGCTTTTCACTTTCAGATAGTGAAAATATCTTCTGGTTTAATAAAGACACATGCCAATGCTAAAAATGCCTCTTGTCTAATCACATAGGTTATATATAGAAGCACATATTTTGTTAACATTTGAAAAACTTTTACGATTGCATTGATTTATTCGAGTATATGCACAAGTGGTATATCTGCTGAATTCTGATGAGCTGAATGCAATATTGTTTTGCTGTGCTGGTTCTCTAGGTATATTAAAACTACATGTTTTGAATTTGGCAGTTTGTAAAAGCCTAGCTACATGTTGAAGTTTCATTTTTAACTGAGCAAATATTTCTTGATCCTCTAGTGTTCAGGGAGAGTTAGAAATGCAAAAATAAATCAAGATTTCTTCCCTTTGAAGACTATATTTGCAGCAGTAAAATATATAAATAGAAAGCATTTGTAAATCAGCATAAAAACTAATGTAAAATAATCAGATATGAATTCTGTACATTTTGAGGAGATTAACATATTTTTAAAAGAGCATAAAATTTGTCTCTTCTGTAAGTTGCTAATTTGAGATTTTTAATAAAAGATCAATGACTTATTTCTAGGCGCTAAGAGAAGTACTCAAGGAACATGAATGGATGTACACAGAAGCTTTAGAATCTTTAAAAGTTTTTGCAGAAGACCAAGGTAATCTACTCTATATCATTAAAAAAAAACATATTTCCCATTATATTCAATATTGTAGTATATAAGAAAATACTAAGTGTATTAGTTAATAATCAGAGAATGAGACTGCAGAAAACATTGGAAATAATGATTTAAATTTTCTTTAAATGATCACTTCCCAGATGTTTTCACCTGTTCTTTATGGCAGTGTAAAACAAAACAATAATATTTTTTTCTATTCGACCAACTTTCCTTGATAGTTAAAGCTACATTTAAACTTCCATGTTTTATCAAGTATAAAATCAACATTTAAAGATTTTAATAGCCCTCAATTAGAATGGTGTCTTATAATCACTTTATGTAGATGCCTTAGCCAGCACTTCTATGAAAAACCTGCCTCAAAAACTTAAGATATGGGTATCATCTCCTTTGAAGAAAGTCCCTAAACCTACAGTGGAACTTTTTCTTTAGGGACCAAATGGGAGAGGTGAGGTGTTGGGGAAGAGTTGAATCATACATATTTAGAAACACACCTAAGCAAGAATCAAATAGACTACTAGGTCTTAATTATTGGGAAGCAGCTTAAAAGCCTAGTAAAATGATTTCTAGTTTTGTTTGTTTATTTCTATTGAATTCTTTTAAGAAATGCTGTACACCAATGATCTTGATGGCATAGAAAATGATATTGTCCGGAAAAATGAAAGTCACTAATATCACCAATTCTGAGTCAAAAGAATGATTCAGGAGAGATAGATTATGAATGTGAAGAAATGTGAGGAATACCTTACCCAATTTATTTTGCTTGTATTTTTATGTATGCACAAGAATGAATATATGATAGACTATATCTAAAAACCCTTTGAGTAAGTACAAAATAAACATTCTAAATAATTAGAAAATATTATGTTAGATTAATTGGTGCATATTTTCTTACTGGTACTTAAAATGATAATGTACCATCAATCATAGTCATCTTAGAATTTGAGGAAATTTGATAGATTAATCAGTGATAAAGTAGTTAGTGCTTTTTGATATTTAATAATTTTTCAAATACAGATAAACATAAAATAGTAGGGATGGTAATGGAAAAAATATTATAATGTGGGTGGTTGAAATACAGATACTTCCCTAGTAAGCTTCATAGTAGGAAGTTTTGCTGTACCATCCATCAGGGTTGGCATCAGGGTAGAGCTGCTAAATAGCATCTGTGACGTTTTATGGATATGCAGCTGCCATTTATGTTTTCAGGGCCTTTGTTAAGAAACTGGAAATTTACATTAAATTCATTTTATAAAAGGAAGTTATCACCTGCTTTTGAAACTAATTATTTCAATTCATTCTACTCCAAATTCTACTTTAGTATTATTTCTCTATAAAGTATATCAAGATTTAGCAAAGAATAATAATTGAATTCTTCTGTATTCAGAAGCCAACTGTAAATGTTTAAATTTCTATCATATGTGAAGTATTAGATCTTTATCTTTAATTTATGTATTGCCAACTTAGTTATTATTTTTGTTTTTCTTTGTACACAGATATGCAGTATGGCTCACAAAATGAGGTTCCAAATGGAAAAGAACTTTCTTCAAGGAGTCAAAATTATCCTAAAAATGCAGCTAAAACAAAACTAAAACAGAAATGTTCCATGAAACCACAAAATGGTTTTAACAAGAAACGTAAAAAAAATGTATTTAATCCTAAGAGAGTTATGGAAGACTCTGAATATGATTCAGGTTCTGATGTCGGTAGTTCACTTGATGAGGACTATAGTAGTGGTGAAGAAGTGATGGAGGATGGCTATAAAGGTAAAATTCTTCACTTCCTTCAAGATGCTTCAATTGGTGAGCTTACTTTGATTCCTCAGTGTTCTCAGAAAAAGGCTCAGAAGATAACAGAACTCCGGCCCTTTAATAGTTGGGAAGCTCTGGTAAGGCTACATTCTTTTTTTTTTTTTCCCCTCTGTGTGTGTGTGTGTGTTTAATTCACAGTACCGTTTATAGTCAAGGTGTCTTCAGTCCAGAGAAGCATAGATGGGTGGCCTTATCCTGAGTAGAGTCAAACATTACTTTCATTGTAAGCCAATAGTATTTCAAATAGTGTCATATGATCTAATTTTGAATGAATTAAGGGGTGATTTTCCTGAAAAAACCCAAGCGGATTGGCTGGGAATACTGTCACTCATTCTTTTGCATAGAAACTTGGTTCATTTCACTGCAGAAGAAGAAATAAGAGCTTACATTTAGGAAGGAGTTGTTTCCTAGCCTGTTCTGATCTGTTACTGCTGATACACCATGCAGAAAGCAAGAATGTGGCAGAAATACTACTACAACTGCTTGAAGAGCAATAGCAACGTCCAGAGGAGCTCCATGATTCAAAATGCCATCCTAAATGTTTTATGCTCCACCACAAAAGAAGCAATTGTTTATTTTCTTTTTCTTTTAAAAGTGACAGCTCAATCTCTAGCATGTTTTTCTTGGTTAAACAACGCGGCCATTTTATGGAGTGTAGCAGGCTGCAGCATTTTTAATTACAAAGATAGAGAAGTATGTGGAAGCCTAGAATTCAAGCGTTAGGTGAAGGGAAGGCATAAACACTGGTAAGTACACTTTGCATGATCATTTTCTGGAATTTGATTTCCTGTTAACAGGTTTTAACCAAAGTACATGTATTTTGACTTTTATAAATTTCAACAGTCATCAAATCTTACTCATACAAAGAAATAACAAGAACTTTGTCTTTTAAATTTTGCTTCAACTTTTGTGAGAATATGGGCTTTTATAGCATGAATTATATATAGGCCCTGCTGTGAAAGCAATATGGATGATTTTTTACAGCTTTAGGAGATGAAGTGTCTCTTGGTGATTTATAAAAAATTTTAGCAAGTTTTATTCCCCAAGTTAGGAAGCAGATTTGCCTTGTGATTAATTTTATACCTGTGTCCAATCTATATGAACATAAATGCCCTCGATAAGTGTCTTGAAGTGGCAGTAGGGGAGAGTTCTTGAACAGGAGTTGTAAAAAGCATTTTTTTTTTAATTAAAATATTTGGAAAATATAGAAACAACATTACCTCTATTTTGTAACTTAAAAAAAATAATTAAAACCATTCGTTTTGCCTGAAGCTTTACCTTTTCCAGAGAACATCTGTCAAAGCAAGTCCTTTCAAACTTGTTTGGCTTTGCCTGAGTGATTTATTTGTTAAAGTATTTGCTGAAGGGCTTTCTTGTTCTTTTTTTCTTTCTTTTCTTCTTTTTTTAAATCTTTTATGGTCTCCTACATTATTGCAAAGTTGGGTTGCTCAGGCTTGTTGGGATTCTAATTTATTTAATAAGGAATGCAATTATCTGCACCAGTGTGTTACAGTCACTGTAACTACTTGCCCAAATAGTAAAAGTAAATTATACAGTTTTACCAGAGGTATATGTGCCAGATGCTTTTAAAAGTTTTCAGCAACTTAACATGTAGAAAGCATATTTCCCCTACTAATTAATTGACATAGTTTAAATTAGTCTTGACATGAATTTGTAGATGGGTACATTTATACCTCCTGTAGCATTTTGCCCCCTTTCCAAAAGTTGAACACAAAGACTGTGTTTGTTCTAGCCATCATCTTAACAGTGACTATTTTATTTAACACGTTTGAAAAGTATCTTAAAAGTAAATTTACTAATTGAATGCAGTGCATATAGTGTTTTGCTGTCCTAAGCAAACTAGGCAGATGATTTTTTTGCTAATAAACATAAAATTATCAAGTAAATGTATACAAACTTTGAATTTTAATTTGCTTAAAATTTTTAACTTTAATTTTCAGTAACTATAATTTTGAATTATAGATCAATAACTTAAAACCATCACAGGTGATGTTATGCACATCTTAGTTAAAAGCTATATAATTTACTCCTCCCCTATTAATCAGTGAGTTTTGATACATACCTCCATAGAATTTCAAAAAGAAAGAAACAAAAAACTTTTTGAGGTACCAGGGCCAGGGATTGAACCTGGGACCTTGTATGTGGGAAGCCGGTGCTGCTCAGCCACCAAGCCACATCGGCTCCTCTGAGTTGGTTTTTCGTTTGTTTGCTTGTTTTTGTTTTTGTTTTTGTTTGTTTTTAGGAGGTACCTGGGACCTAACCCAGGACCTCCCATGTGGGAAACAGGCGCTCAACTGCTTAAGCCACATCCACTCCCCAAAAAACATTTATTTTTGTATTTATAGCTGCTATATTTAAAAATGCTTATGAGAATCAGTCAACATTTTACTCATGTCGTTCTGTCATACTTTAATGAAAATTGAAGGGTATTATATATTAGTTAAGAAGAACCTGTAAATGTCTACTAAACTGTTTCTTAAAATTATTGTTGAAACGTATTTAGTCTTAACAGTTTGGGAATAAAGTATGCACCTTTATTTTAATGATGATTTTTGTTAAAACTAAAGTTTCTTTATCATTGGTATTGAAAGTGAAATTGTTAATATTTCATTGTCTTATTTTACTGTGAAAGTACTTTGTGAAAATTATATAAGCAATGCCTTTATAAAATAAAATGTGTAAAGTATGGATGATTAGATTTTGTTCAAGGTATTATAAGTAGAATATCAGCTACATAGAGTGATCTTTTAATAATAATTTCTAAAGCCAGAAATTATACATTTTTCCTGTATTATGACTTTCTTGTCAGAGAATTATACTTTTTTTTAGAAACTAATATTTAGATCTCAGAGATATTCTAGTCACCCTCATTTTATGTGAAGAAACGGTAGTTATTTTAAGAATAAAAGCATTGGAATATTGTGTAAGAGGTTATATATGTTTGCAACTTTTTGAAATAAAATTTTAAATATTACAATTTTTCTTATAATTTTTCATTTTACCTACAGTTTTTCCATATAACAGTAGTAATGTAGGTTTTGAGAAAACTACATCACTAAATCAGATAGACTTTGGAAACAGAGCAAGCCAAAACATCATTAGTTTAAAAACCTGTACTGTTAATATAGTAAAATGAGAATTTTTAGTGCCAGATATCACACATTCAGTGGCATCAGTTTACCAGACACTTACTGTTTATATAGCTTGTGCAAAATATAGTGGGGGGGATAGTTGCCATCTTTACATTTTTATCAGAATAGTACTGTGTTTACACCGACCAATGCAAGATTCATGAATAACTCAATTCATGCAACTAAAACTTTTCTTATGTCATATCGTCTTTAATATTTAGATCAATGCAGATTTCTTTGACATTTGAACCAACCAACCCAGGTTTAGCTCATGTTGAACACCTTGTGCTACTCCATCTGCTGCTAACTTAAACCACAGATTTTGTTTTGTTTTGTTTTACCTGGTAATTACTGCAAAATGTCAATCTAAAGTGGTCACTTACAGCATAATGTTGCCTAGTTCTTCCTTCCTAATAAGGGTGGCTTCAGTAAATTTGTTTATAAGATTACTTTATTCAGGCTTTGTTTTAATTTGTATAAATCTGATAAACTTTCATTAAAAAGTTAAATGTATTGAATAGTGTGGCCTCTCACAAGGTGCTTTGCTGGTTGCTTTCAGGTATTTATAGTAATGAATAAGATTAGGGCTCTCTTCTCAAAAATGTCACTTGTTAAGCAGGCATTAAATTGAGAATTGAATCTGTTTTTTAAAAATTTCCACCTCCCTATAGAAATTTAAAAATATTTGTGCAGTAAGAGTGACACAGTGTGGTAAGAGAGGGGTACTTCAGTTGTTAACTTTTTTTTTTTTTAATTCAGTTTTTAATCAGATAGTAATAATCAGGGCCATATTGAGTTTCTTTTTTTTATGTAATTATCTAGCAAATAACAAGTATGTTTCTTTTCTACCCCCCGAAAAAATAGCTTTATCATTTATTTTAAACAATGCATACTGGAACAAAGAAGTAAACATCACCTAAAATTCTACCAAAGATACCCAACAAACATTTACATTTTTTTGAACATTTGTTATCTATGCATATGTTTATATAGTTCATATTATATAAATAGGATCATCTTTTATATGTTTATCAAAAACTTTAAATTTGCTAATAGATCCTACATTTACAAGGTACTTTCTTAAAATACTTTTTTGGTGAAGCTAAGTAACTCACAGGATTGTTAAATGCTTTTTGTCTCCAGAAAGCAACATGGTGGCAGTAGAATATTCTTCCACCTTTCCTGAAGTGCCACCCCAAACCTGAACTTAATGAAGAATTTGTGGAAGTAAATATTGAGTTTCTATTACTCTTTTTTTTTTTAATATTTTGACTTGTATGAGTTATGCTGTAGTTACCCACAACATTTTGCCTTGGAACCATTGTATTTATTACTAGTGAAATGCTAAGAAAGGCCAAATGCTATTTGTTGTTTTCTGATTATCCTCTAATATCTCCCTATATTAAATCATACTTTATTGATCAAACCAGTTTCCTCTTCTTTTTCTTCTTTTTTTTTTTTCCTCTGGGTTTTTAATCAAATTTAGGCCGGGCACATAACCCACAATACAGATTACAGTTTTCTTCCTACATTGTGGTAAGTTGACAAAGTCCTGTCCAATGGTTTTAAGCAAAAGTATATTATAAAACTTACAGAAGGTATCCTTAAAAGATCCCTTCTTGCTGATTAAGAGGTCAATTTGATGGTAGAAACCACATGTCAAGGATATTGAAACAGTAAAATAGAAGAATCCTTGATTTTTGGAACTACAACACCAGATCTGAACTGCTTACTTAGGACTTCATTTACAGGAGAAGTAAACTTATTTTTCATTTAAATCCCTGTTACTTTAGGTTTATTGTCACTCATAACTGTAACTAATCCTAACAAATTCATCATTCAGTAAAACTATTCTCAAAGAAAAGTCTACTTATGTTTTACCTCAGTGGACAAACGGATTATTATTAGATAGATCTGAATTACAAACCAGCAACAATAGTTTGGATCATCTCTAAAGCTGGTCCTGTTGTATGTGTTGAGGGGAAGAGTAGGGAAAATGGGAAACCCCAGGGAGTTGAGTGGCTCTAAAATTTTGACCTCAAAAATAAGGAAAAAGTCAAGTTCAGATAAAAATCTTAGTAACCAACTCAAATTGCTACAACATCCTGAAGTTAAGAAAAGACTTTTGTACCTTTGTACCTTCTTTGCCTCCTCCCCCAAATTGATTATTATAAGAATTTTTAATTTATAATAGTATAATGAGCCCCCATGTACTCACATCAGCTTTTTTTTTTTTTATACAAAATACAAAATTTTAATGTAATCACCTCCTACCTCCAACACATTCTCACAAAATTCTGCCCAGATAACATTTGGTGGATATTTCCATACCCCATCTCAGGCCCCATGAAGCCTTCATGAAAAGTCTTTTGACCAATGAGAATGAGCTGAGCCTTTATTTGTCCTTGAATGATGCTAGGTCTTCCAGACCAGAGGGATCACTGACCCCAAATGGTTCAGAAATCACAGGTTCCAGCAGAGTTGTCTATAGCTTAACATTAATTGTGTGGATTCTCTCTCCAAATCAAATGACTTTTCCGTTTGTTTGCATAGTTGTCTTCAAAATGATTTCTGGTTCTTTTCCTTTACACCTTGACTTATTTTGCTTCTTTGTATTATACATTATCTACTTTATTTCTGAAATTTTCATTCTAATTTTAATTGCTGTCATAAAAATTATAATTGGGAGCGGGTGTAGCTCAGTGGTTGGGCGGGTGCTTCCCATATACAAGGTCCCAGGTTCAATTCCAGAAAACAGAGAGCAGGTTTTTAGACTTGTAGGAATTATTTCCAGCTCTCCAAAAATGCCCATCTGTTTTGCCTCTAGAGCCTTGGTAGAGCAGCTGTTTGTCAACCAAGTCCTTTGTGCTTCAGCCTGATGTGTGGGGCATCCTTGAGTTCTTGAGTCCTCATCTCAGCCTACCCTGGCTCAGCCAGGCACTACTGGCCTCTTCTGGGCTTGGATGACCTGCCCTCAAAACTCGCCAAGCCCTTTCATCTGCTGGGATCGGCTACACCCCCAGGGCAACAAGCTCCTGCCTTCACATCAGCTTTAATTTTCAACTTATGTCTGCTCTTGTTTCATCTTTACTCTCATGCACTTCCTTTCATCTCATGTTATTTTGAAGCAAATATCAGGCTTCATATCATTTTATCCTTAAAAATTTAAGTGCAT
>PVKH010002640.1:0-26633 GCA_004027955.1 Chaetophractus vellerosus
ATCTATCTATCTATCTATCTATCTATCTATCCATCATCATTTACTTATTGTTTTAGTTTTCTAGCTGCCAAAAAAAAATACCATGCAATGGGTTGGCTTAAACAAAGGGAGTTTATTGGGTCATGGTTTTGAGGCTAGGAGAAGTCCAAAATCAAAGTGTTATCAAGGCAATCTTTTGTTCTGGAAGATTGTGGCATTCTGGATCTGACAGCCAGAAATCCTTGGTCTTTGTCTTCTGTGTTCTGTAGGAGTATACATGGTGACCTCTCCTAGCTTCTTCTTTCTCTTCTGGGTTCCATTGACTTTCAGCTTCTGGCTCCTCTCTCTGGCTTTTTCTCTTTTTGCGACTTTCCCTATAGACCTTCAGAAATAAGAATAATATCCATCCTAGTTCAGGATGGGCCACAGCTTAAAGTAATCTTTTCAAAATATTCTATTTATAACAGTTCACACCTACAGGAATAGATTAATTTTAAGAACGTATTTTCCTGGGGTACACAGCTCCGAACCACCACACCTATCTGTGTCTATCTATCTCTGTCTATGGCTATCTATGTCTGTTTTAGTTTCCCAAAGGGCTGCTGATGCAAAGTACCAGAAATCTGTTGGCTTTTATACAGGAGATTTAATTGGGGTAAAAGCTTACAGTTCCAAGATTGTGAAAAGTCCAACTCAAGGCACCAAAAGAGGTGCTTTCTGACCAAAGTTAGCTGCCACATGGTGAAGCACAATGGTGGGTGATTTCTACCTAGGTTTCTGCCTTCTCCTCCAGGATGTACTGTCTTCTAGTTCTCAGCTGTTGGCAACCAGGCTTAGGGCTTGTCTCTTTCTGGGCCTCCTCTCTCAGGCTTGGCTGTGCCACTTTCTCCCCAAATTCAACTGCAAGCTCTCAGGCATATGGCTCATCTCTCCCTGGGCCTCAGCTCTTTGAGCCTCTCCTTTCTCTCACATGGCAGGATCAAATATGGTGGAGCTCCCTTTTCTTGTGTGTCTTCAAAAAATATATCAGACCCAACAAGAGGGCAAAGACTCAACCTGAGTCATGCCTCACTGATGTAGTACAATTTGAAAAGGTCTCACACCCACAGGAATTAGTTCACAAACATATTCTTTCTCTTTTTGGTATTCATAAAAGAATTTCAAACTGCCACAATGTCAATCTCTCTCTATGTTTGTTTGTCTAGCTGTCTGTTTATCAAACTACCTACCTACATATCACTTATCTTTCTATCTTCTATCTAGCTACATCCACCCATCCATCTCTCTCTCTCTCTCTCTCTCTCTCTCTCTCTCTCTCTCTCCCCCTCCCCCTCTCCCTCTCCCTCTTCCTCTCCCTCTCTCTTCTACCTCCAACCTTCAACCTCCAACCTCCTACCTCCACCTATTTTCTATCTGTCTATCATCTATCACATTTTAAACTGGGCATTTTGACCACTATAAATAAGAAAATTGGGCATAAATAAAACAGTACACCTTAAAAGACATAATAAGACTTGTGTATTTTAAAAATATGATTAATTGTTCTACTTTCCCAGTAATTTCAGATTCAGTTGTATTGTTCTATTTCTAAGTAATCTAAGTATTTTAAAAACCTCAGTGGATGTAAATAATTTGAAAGGTATAGATAAAAATGCTCAAATATATTATATGTAGAGCTATTGATAAACCATTCAAATGGATTATTCACATTCTATCTTTAAAAAATATTTAGCCCAGTTTTTAATTTACAATAATATTTTAAAAATTAATTCACTCTCTATTCTTAATTGCATGCCATTTTCATGTTTCCCATTTTTCTAAAACAGAGGTATTTACACAGCTATTAAAGCCTTACAAGTTCTGTTTTCTGCCTGGACAATATGGATGAATAGTTGATCAATGCTTCAAGTGGAGCTTGACTGGTGTACTGCTGAAACACACATGGAATGGGGCATGCTAGCTGAGATTGAGCTGTATGATTTTTTGAAATCTTAAGTACTTAGAACTCTAAAAGTGGCTTTTTTTTAAAAAAAAACAAAACAGTAAACAGTTTCAGTCTTTCAGAATTGTCTTCAATTGATCCTAAGTGGAAAGTACCAGTGCTAATACCTCTATTTCAGACTAAAAGTTTAAGTGTGCTAATGTGCTATTTGTGAGTCTGCTCTCTGAGGATTCTTTCTTTATATTTTGGAGGAGAGAAAAAATAAATATTTGTTGGCTTGTTATTTAGAATGCACTGCACTATATATAAACAATAACTTGTTCAAATGGCATTTTGGGTGCTCTCATTTAACTTGATTTGGTGAAAGGTGATGATCACAGACAAAGAGAGCTGTAGGCTAGACTCACTTATGATGGAGTAAAGACTGTAAAGAAAGGAACTGGTCTATTAACTTTCTATACATGGTATTAGTGAAGAGTGCATAACTCAGTACAGGGTAATGACTGTTAATTTGGATATTTTTATCTTTGGAGCCACAGATTTAGTCCATAGTTAACTTGGGGATTGGAGCAAAAGGATTTATAATATGTTTATCTTTGAACATATGCCTATAAGAAGTCAGACCCCTCATGTCCTAGGCTCCAAATTCATGACTCAATTCATGGCTGATAAAATAGTTTGGGTATTGCCAAGAAGGATTTGTGTTCTCAGCAGCCATTCCTGATACTCACTAATGGCTATTGTGTGCCCTGAAGAGAAAGAAAATCTCTAAATGGTGTGGGCATGGAGTAGTGGGTAGGAGATTCTTCCTCTCTTAGAGCATTTTGAAAATGTGGTCTCTGAAGTTAAATGTGTTTGGAACACTCTCAGCAGTGAGAAATTTGTTGGTTCTGACATGGATAAAACATGGGACCTTTTGAGGAGGATTCCCAGTAAGGGACTCAGAGGTCTGTGAATGATTTCAGAGTCTGCGATAAACCATTCTCTTTACTAGGACTTTCTGATGAAATTCATTCTTCCATGCTGATCAACAAAAGAAGTAATGTTTACTTACCATGAATGGGGTCTGGAGTGGTAGATATCAGCCTACTGCTATTAAAACTTTGGTCAAAGGAACCTATCAGTAAATCAATTGACTTCATGCTAGAGCTTCTAATTATAATGAAAATCATGGTCAAAATTTAATTATATTTGACTAGAAATGCTAACTTATGTTCTGCTTTAATTTCTGTTATTCTAGTTTTTAATGTTAGGCAAGACATTTTATAATTATTTAGATATTAAAAAAAAATTCTAGAACAGGGGTTTTTAACCAGGGATCCATGAGCTTGAATTGAAATTTAAAAAAAAAAACATTATTCTTGTGGGGATGTGTTAGTATGGGCGTGATATATTTATTAAATAATACATAGTATAGTGTGGACTTATAAGGGGTCTATGGTTTTCACCTGATTGGCAGAGGGGTCCATGGAACAAAAAAGGTTAAGAACCCCTGTTTTAGAATGAATAAAAGTCTCCTTTATTCCTTCTTGGCCTGAGATAGCATTTTAGGCTACTTTTTATGAAATGGCTAAAGGCTGTTAAGGTAGGTTGGAAGGCCATATTGTCACTCTCCTGGTGGTAAAGAAGCTGCTGTCATATGACAGGTCTCCCATGGCTAACCATTACCTTCTGTCAGTGAGAAATGTGAAGATTAAAAACAGTGTCACCAAACACTGAGAGCATCCCTGTATTTTTTACTTAAGAGCTGCTGAAAGATTTCCCGCTGGCTGATCAAATATGTGAACAGTTGGCTCCTGACCATAATCTGTCACTTGTAGCACTTTTCAGACTTCCTATTTAAGAGCAACATAACATCCCTGGGACCTTCAGGCTAGTCAAAGGGGCAGGCAAACTTAAGAGGAAGCACAGAGCTAGCCAAAATCAATGGCAGCCCAAAGACCATTGAATGTTTTATGAGTATCAAGTATGATGGGTAAAGTCAGCATATCCTAGATGATAAAACTCAAACTTTTCTCTAGCCACGGGTTATAAATCCTGTGATTGAGATGGGGCCATTGGGAATCTAAATTCTTACAGGTGATAAAATACAAATATATTATAACTATCACCTGAACAATGCAAAAAAGAGGTCTGGAGTTTTGGAAGACAGTGTCCTAGATATCCTTGCTTATTTATCTAACTGTCTAAGAATGTATGCTCTCTTTAAGAGATTTATAAATAA
The DNA here is from genome assembly GCA_004027955.1 of Chaetophractus vellerosus. Lineage (NCBI taxonomy): Eukaryota > Metazoa > Chordata > Mammalia > Cingulata > Chlamyphoridae > Chaetophractus > Chaetophractus vellerosus. The sequence continues at coordinate 4,146 of PVKH010002640.1, forward strand.
AAAAGGAAATTGTTGTTTCATTCTTTTCTTATGATCCAAAATTAATCCTACTTTCCTCTATCAATCAGTGATTGGAATGCCAGTTTGCCTGATATCCCTGTAATAGAAAGTCTCATTTGAATTGATTGATCAGCTGGGTAACATAGATAAAATGCAGTCTGCTTTTATTCATCTTTCTGCTTAATAATGAGCTGTCTGGAATTTCTACTCCTTTGATATATGTTGTATTCTAATACAAAGCAATCAGCAGCAGAATTTGTTCAATTCTTTGCTCTTGATTCCTTGATAACATCTAAGCTTCCATGCTTATTGTGCTGGTAAAATGCTCTCTTGCATTAAGTACAGAAATAAGCCTTTTTAAAATGAAATATCCAAAATGTTGAGATTCCATTCTTAGCCAAAATAGTAATGACACTCTTTGTCTGCTTTCAGAAAGCAAACCTAGAAAACTTCCATGTACCTCCAACCAAAATGAGACTGGAGATGTAGACAAGAGGTCATTTTTGAAAGGACTTGTTTTGCCAAGATTCAGTGCTTGGACCTTCTCCTATGTGATAATGAGCCAGGCAAAGTTTTTAGGAACAGAGCAATATGGTACATTTATGGCTGGGGTAAAAATTATAGTGATAAAACCAGAAAACAGCTGCTTGAGATAGCCAACTAACACTTCCTCAGTGATTGAATACACACAGTCTCTGAAATCTCATTCCCAAATTTGATTAGTAAAATACATTAGCATATTAACCATATGATACCAGCTCTTATACCAATAAAATGATATTTGAATACAGAGTGGGGAAAAAAAACACCTGGGAATATAAATCTTGTTGAAATCCTATCTTAAGTAAGCAAGTAATACCTTTTCTCTCTTCCACGTTATTCCACAATTCTTGAAGTCACATCACTGATGGATAAACATCCTGCATTTTAGAAGGATGTGATGGGATAGAGAAAGAATGAATGGAAATAACATTTGATAAGATAAACTCAAAAGAAGAGGCAAAACCTTTGTGACCTCTTTTAGTATAGAAAGTTTCAGCTATGAACTCCTATCCTTTAATATACAACTATCCTCAATATTAAGTTCTCCTTTAAAGGCAGTATTTATTTCACTCTAAATGCACATGTGCAACCCAAATTCTCCTACATTTCTGGAATAGTTGTAAGAAAAATTCCAGAGATACTAATATGTTTTTCAAAACATACAGCATTCAATATCAACTCAATATTATTATTAAATTTAAAACATGGATGTACTGACTTGAGCAAATATTGCACGTATGGAAATAGTTTAGGATTAAGACTCATGATACAATTAAAATGCCTGAACATTTGAATATATTAATATTTTCTCTATCTTGCCTTTTCAGACTATGGGATTTTTAAATGTAAGGTCTTATCGTATACTTTTTTAATCCTCCATAGTGCATAATATCACAAATGACACAGAGAAAATATTTAGTAATCACTTTGAAATTGACATATTCTTCTGAATTTGCAAATTTTTTGAGCCATAACTCAGAACTAGGCACTATGGGGGTTTTAAAAAGATTGGATATAGTCACTGTCTTTAAGGTATTATACTTGTCTCAAGCCAAATAGAGAATTGAGAGACACATATATACCTTAAAGTCACATAATACAATAGTAACATCTATTTCTTTTTTTTGCCTCTTTCATGAGTAAATATGGGGAGACCAATAGGCAAGATGGTGGCAGAATAGGGAGTTCCAAGAGTCAGCTTATCCTACAGTGCAGACAGTAATGAGCCAGAAGCTATGTAGATAACATGATTGGGGCATCCTGTAGCATCCTTGGAAGAAAAGAGGGAGGCTGGCCATCTGTGGTGAAGATTCATGTGTGGAGGACTTCATCACTATGGAGCCTGGTGCCCACCCCTGCTGGTAGGGCAGGACACCTTGGAAGCTGCTCCCTGGTTAGAGTTGGAAGCTCCATTTCCCCAAAAATGGGGAAGGAAGAGATGGCCAGGCTTTGACTTTGGCTATTCATTAGTAAATTTGACTGGCTAAAGGCCAATTCTAAATAGAGCTAAAGTTTAAACCTTTCTGTCAGAAAGAGACCAGTATCCTCCACTTTGGCTCTGCCTCTGGCATGAGGGGAAGAGATTTTTACTATTGAAAATCAAAATGACTTCCTGGACAGTAGGGACCAACTTCTTTCCACCCAGGTTGGATTGCTGCCCCAGTCTGGGCTTGGGTGCAGCCCCTGGCAGGGAGGAAGGTGAGTAGAACAGCATCCATCCCTCTGGGCAGCTGCTGTTCCTTTCAGCATGCACAGCCTAGGTTGTTGCACATACCTGTGGCTCCATTGAGAGGAAAGGAAGGCGGGCAGAAGTTTGTTGGTCTCTCTGAGCAACTACAGTCAGCTTAGGGCCCCACTGCTTGGATTTTTGTTCACAGCTGTGGCTCCATCGGGGAAAGTGTGGGCAGAGAATCATCAACATCTCTGGGCAGCTGCAGATAGTTTTAGCCTGCATGTCGTAGATTGCTGCCCAAACCTGTGGTTCCATCCCCACCCCTGACAGGGGAGGAAGGTGTGCATTGCTTCATTAGTCTCTCTAGGCAAATGCAGTCAGTTTTGGCCTACATGACTTGATATACTGCCCACACCAGTGGCAGTATATCAGTATATCCCTGCACCAAGCATGGGAGGAAGGTGCGTGGAGCTTCATCAGTCTTTCCAGGCAACTATAGATGATTTTGACCTGCATGGCTTGGATTACTGCCCATGGCTGTGGCATTGTCCCCATCCATTGCAGGGGTGAAGGGTGAGCAGAGCTTTCTTAGTTCCTGGGGCAATGAGGGCAGCTTCAGCCTGCATGGCTTACAGTACTAACAGCACCTGCAGCTCCTGTTCCACTAAAGGGAGAAAGGGCAGGAAACAGATGAATAGGAGCTGAAAAAATTCAGATTGGCTAAACATGGACTATTATAAAATTTCAAAATAAGTTGAACCATGTATCAAAGAGGGGTTTTAGCACAAAGCCAATCAACAAGAAAGCCCTAGACAAAAAAAGAGAAATGAGCCAAGCATAAATACATCAATAAAATCATGCCAAGACACCAGCAAAAACTTACAAGCCATACAAAGGAACAGGAAGACATTGTCCAGTCAAAGGAGCAAACTAAACCTCCAGATGATATACAGGAGTTGAGACAAGTAATCACAGATGTTCAAACAAATCTTAATAAATTCACTGAGATGGCTAAAGAGATTAAGCATACTAAGCAGATACTGGGTGAACCCAAAGAAGAATTTGGAAACACAAATAAAAATAATATCTTATGGAAATGAAAGGCACAATAAATGAAATTAAAAATACACTGGAGAGAGTAATTAACCATCAGAGTAAATTCAACAGCATATTCAGATTTCTAGACATCAGCAAAAAAATTACAAGCCATACTAGGAAACAGGAAGAGATGGCCCAGCCAAAAGACCAAACCAAATATCCTGAAGAGATACAGGATTTAAGACAATTAGTGATAATCACACAACTCTCCTAAATCACTTCAAGGAATTTAAAGAAAATATGGCTAAAGAAATACAGGATATTAAGAAGCCACTGGGAGAGCACAAAGAACAATTTGAAAGCCTGCAAAGAAAAGTAACAGACCTTATACGAATGAAAGACATGATGGTTGAGATTGAAAATACATTAGAGGCTCATTAGAGCAGATTTTAATTGCTTAAAGATAGAATTAGTGATTTCAAAGACAGAATATCTGAACTGGAAAAGACAGGAGAACAGAAAGGGAAGAGAATGGAAAAAATGGAACAGAGGCTCAGGGAATTGAATGACAATGCAAAATGCACATTCACATTATTGGTGTCCCAGAAGGAAAAGAGAATGGAAAAGGGACAGAAAGAATATTTGTGGGAATAATGACAGGAAACTTCCCAACCTTTATGAAGGATAAAAATATCAATACCCGAGAAGGACAACCCACCCCAAACAGAATAAATCCAAATAGACCTACCCCAAGACACCTACTATTCAGAATGAAAAATAACAGAGATAGAGAAAATACTGAAAGCAGCAAGAGAAAAGCAAAGCATCACATTCAAGGGAAACTCCATAAGATTAAGTGCAGACCTCTCATCAGAAACCATGGAGGCAAGAAGAAAGTGGTATGATGTATTTAAGGTACTGAAAGAGAAAAAATGCCAGCCAAGAATTTTGTGTCCAGCAAAGCTGTCCTTCAAAAATGAGGGTGAGTTCAGAGTCTTCACAGATACAAAAACTGATAGAATATGTTACTAAAATACCAGATTTGCAAGAGATACTAAAGGGAGTGCTGCAGCCTGAAAGGAAAAATACAAGAACAGGAGATTTGGAGAAGAGTTTAGAAATGAAGATTATTAGGAAGGGTAAACTAAAGGATAAGAAGACAGACAATAGAACGATATGACAACAGAGAGCTGAAGGACCAAATGGATGAAGTAAATAATTTCTTTACAGTAATAACACTGGATGTTAATGGATTGAACTCCCCAATCAAATGACATAGATTGATAGAATGGATAAAAAAATATGAACCATCTATAGGCTGTCTACAAGAGATCCACCTCAAATGTAAAGTCACAACCGGGTTAAAAGTAAAAGGTTGGAAAAAGTTATTCCATGCAAATAGTAGCTAAAAAAAAGAGCTGGAGTAGACTAGATAAATGTAAAATAACAACATTATAGTATATGAATAAATAATTACTCAGTGCAACTGGCAATTTGTTCCTGTGATCAGGGTTTGGCAATTTTTTTCATACAAAATAATCACTTGCTTTTAATTGAGGAGGAATGGAGAAGAAATATATTTTTGCATACTTCATTTTTCTTTAACACTTTCTTATTCATACTCTTTAATTAAAATAATCTATCTGGATCAATAATGACTTAGCATAACTACTGTTGAACAAGATTTTGAGTTTTTCTGTCTCATAAAATTATGAGTTGGCAAATTGTTATCTGCTGTAATTCATTCTAGAAAGATATGAAGCATTTCCAAATAGGAATTTGATTATCTAGAAAGAATTATGGCCTAAATGGTAATTAAATAACCAAACCATTAATTTATTTCATTCTTAGAGATTATAATGTTTATTAGAGCTGTAATATAAAATTAGAATTATGTTCTAATTAATTCCTATTATATTTACATTATTATTTGCATTTATAAATGTTTGTTGCGATGCTATCTATTTTTCATAATTGATTATATTAAATCTAACCTGGCCTTGCACTCTTTTTTAAAATTTGTAATTTCTTTCAATCTATTTTTCTATTTATTTTACAATTTTATAATAAAGGGCTTTTAAAAAGTGATATATAAATACCATGGAATAAGAAATGAAATTGGGACACATATGATAACATGGATGAATCTTGAGGACATTATGCTGAGTGAAATAAGCCAGACACAAAAGTATAAATCTTGTATGATCTCATTAATATGAACTAAATATGATGTGTAAATGTGTGGAGTTAAAATCTAGATAGGATGAGGCCAGAGAAGGGGTACCGATGCTTAATGTCTGTAGAATTTTTAATTTGGTTTACTGTGTATGTGTGGAAATGGATAGAGTTGATGGTAATACATTATAGTGAGTATAACTAACAGTGCTGATTTATAAAGGTGATTGTGTGTGAAAGGGGCAGTCAAGGAACGTAAATGTCAATCGAAAGAAAGCTGGAGAATAATCTTGGAATGTATAACACAGTGAACTCAATTGTGAATGAGGGTTGTGGTTAATAGTGCAAATACAAGAATGTTTTTCTATAAATTAGAAAAATTTAAATCACTATTACAAGGTGTTAAAATATGGTGATATATGGGAAGAATACCGTTAATGTGACTTATGGACTATAGTTAACAGCAATATTGTAATATTCTTGTATTAAAGGCAAAGAAGGTCCTATATTAATGCTAAGGGTCCACAAGAGGGGGATTTTTCCTATTGGTGGAAGAAAAATATTGTAAAATTGAGGCAATGACAGCACAACTCTAATGAAACAGCCACTGAGTGTACAGCTTGGATAGAATGTACAAGGCATGGGACTGTATAACACAGTGAACCACAAGGTGGATGATGTACTGTGCTTAACAGTACAAATATGATAGCATTCTCTCATGAACTATAGTAAATATGCAATACTAATATATGGTGTTAATAATAGGGTGGTTTATGGAAAAAATGCAACAAATGTAAGCTTTAGACTATAGTTAGCAGTAGTATTTTTTATAATGCCTTATAGAGTTTTATTTTTACTTATAATAGACATTTTATATATATATACAAAATTATACAAAATCTCCAAGTTTTGGCATTATATATAGTGAAGAAAGATCCCTTTCCTTATATATATATTTCTATATGTTTTATTAGAAGTTATGAACTTACAAAACAATCATGCATAATGTGCAGAATTCCCATAAAACACCCCTCCACCAACACCTTACATTTTTGTGGCACATTTGTTACAGGTACGAGAGAACATCATCAGACTATTACCTCTAGGCCTATAGCGTACAATTAGTATGTTTTTCCATATCCTCTCTATTATTAACACAGTACCTTCTTTGACATTGATGCACGAATATTATAATATTGCTGTTAAATATAGTCTATAAGTTACATTAATTGTATTTGAAGGATGTTCTTTCATAATTTGTAACAAAAGTTCTACAGCCATGTAAAGTGTTGGTGGTTGGATGATGTATGGGAATTCTGCACATAATAAATGATTGTTTTTGCAAACTCACAACTTCTCTAATAAAAAATCCCCCAAAAGTAAATATGGAGAATAGTTACAGCAACCAATACTTTTAAGACAGATCATTGTGAATTAGTAAAATTGTATTTGTGTCTTCTGTAGTGCATTCTTAAATTTCATTAAACAATACAGCAGATCTGCATTGTATGTAAAAATACAGCTCACTTAATATTTGAGGAAAACACTCCAAATAATTTATTTACAAAATTGTAGTTATTGTAAGAATTTGGTTCCCTTAATATAGGCTGTACTGATTTTCATGTTAGCAGAGCACCATTTTACCTTCCTCCTACATCGAGTCAGCTCAACTCACTGACATATCCTTGAAGAACAGTTGAAAAGAAGCTTCTAGGGGGTTGGATGCAATTTTCATGTAGCACAAGGTTCCGTATTTACTGTTCGTTGAAGAAAGGCAAAAATTCTTTGGACATTTTTTTTTCTTTGCTGTTGATGCAGAGCTAGGGTACATTTCATTGAGTAAATCCTTGGGGAATTTTAGATTCCGTTTTCAAACTATGCCATAATTTTTGCTCCCTCTTCTAACCATATTGGGTTGTGTAATGATAACTTTCAAATGAATCGTTATAATACAGAGACACGTCCTACAAATTTAATAATGGTCACCATGAGCAGCAGTATGCAATAAGGTTTCCTCAGCAGGGACATATTCTTTCTGGAAGGGAAATTTAATTATCTAGCTTGACTACTGTGTAATTCAAACAGTAGCTATTCTGGCTCTTTTATACTACACAATGGTGTTTGGGCAGACAGAAGAGCGATGGTTACCACCCCATAGGCAAACTCGGAGGGCTAGTGCTTTGCTTTCACTCAATTTTTGAATTAATATAAAGCTCTTTAGGCAATCCTCCCTAATAAACCATGTGCGATAGAAGAAAGCAGTGGGGATTTTAATTATATGATGATTGTATGCTATCTTCTTTTTCTTGCATTTCATCTTCTACCTTTAGGTAGAGGTATGGGGTCAAAAAGGAAAATACCACAGAGTCAACTTAACATAGAAGGAAAGACAGAATCACTAAAAAACTCCCTACCAATCTCCCTTAAGCAATTAAAAAAGTACTTTGAGTTTCAGGAAAAAAAAAAATACTATGTAAATCCAGGGTTGTTTTTAATACTGCGCTGGTATTCTGATGTGTATAATTAGCCAGTTAAAAGGGTAGTAATACCAAGGGAGGAGATTGTGATGGGGAAAGGGGAAGACTGGAGAAAAAGTGCTACTTAGATCACAGGGAGTGTCCAGTGGATTTGCCTTTGAGATGTCCTACTTTACCTGACCTTCTTCATTTACTGAGAGCAGAAACAGAGTCAATTGAAAACTTGTTAGCTTGGCTTTCTGAAATTCTTGGTTGTTAATGCCAAGGATGTACACAAGTCTGTAATTTTCTTCATATGATTTTTTGAGTAGTAGAAAAAGCAATAAAACATAAGTTGAAAGACTTGGATTCCAGAACTTTTGCTTGGATTCTGCTACTTCCTAGCTGCATAATTTTAGTTTTGATATATGTAAAAGGACGGGTATTAATTGTCCTGCCTACCTCTGTAGGTCCTTATGGGGTTGGTGTGTTGGTTATATGAGATATTCAGTTGGAAAATAATTTATAATTTATAAAGGTCTAAGAAACTCTGTAGTATTGTTATTGTTAACTTAGGAAAGAATGGTGCCTAGTGTAAAATTAAACCTCATGACTTGTAATCCTTTTAGAGTGCATATACATTCTGTGGTTTTTGCTGAGAGGGGGAGATAGTGCTAATTTATTTACCCTGGCATTTCTTTGTGCACAAATGTCACCCCACTCTATCCCAAAAATATGCTTGCTGGCATTTCTTGTAAATTGCTTCTTTCTCTAGCTGCTGAAGTGAGACATCTATTTGTAACATTAAACTATTTTTGATATTATAAGTGTTACATGATCATTGCACTTTTCTGTCCACAGTAGATGGCAAGACAAAGACAAAGGCTATTCTTCTGTGACTTCAGCTGTTTTGGGTATAGCTGGAAAGTTTGAGTGTCTAATATACTCTGCCCCAGGACCTGAGAAGCTGCTTCCTGAACCTTCTGAGACAATCCTTATGGTCAGTCTACAATGCTAATTTGATCATGATCTTCCCTGCTTAAAAACATTCAATGAATGTCATTACCTTTTTATTTGCATTTCTCAGTGCTCATGATTGGAATCTCTACCCACTAGATTCATCCCTTGCTTCTTTCACATTAGGCTTTATTAATAATATTTTTATAGTTCTCCAAACGAACATAGCAATTGCATTTTTGCCTTTTTGCATGTTTCCTTTGCCTGATGTACTCCTGCTACTTTGCCCTCATGGAAAACATTTACTTGTTCTTCAAGAATGCCTTAGTTTGTCAAGGCTGCTTTGATAAATATCACACACTGGTTGGCTTAAACATCAGGAATTTGTGGGCTCATGGTTTTGGAGGCGAGAAGTCTAAAATCAAGGTGTCAGCAAGACTGTGCCTTCTCCGAAGTCTGTGGCAGCCCTCTACCATGTGGTGATCTCTCTCCCTGGTGTTCCTACTTCTGGCTTCTACTTCTGCTCAATTGTCTCTGTCTAGACTTCTTCTTCTTCTAAAGACTTGAGTCATATTGATTAAGGCCCACTCTGATTCAGTTTGGCCTCACCATAATAATAGCATCTTCAATGGTCCTATTCACAAATGGGTTCATACCTGCGGGACCAGGGATTACAACTTGAACATGTCTTTTTGGGGGAACAGGACTCAATCCCCAACAAAGAACAAGTGCAAGAGTCACTTACTCTAGGTAGTGAGCTCTTATTCCTCCAGGCAGAGAGGTTCCCTGCCTCCTCTCTGCCACAGATGTACTTTGTATATGCCTCTGTTTTGGTACCAGTATTTTGGTCTTGTTGATGAAAATTTCCTAAGTCTGAAGATGAAACTATGAACAGATCTTTTCCTTCAATTGAAGAGAGAAATAATATAGACTCACTTTATAAGAAAAAAAACATAAAGCAAGCGATTTCCACTTCCCATTTCCCTATACTGAGTAGGGTGGAAGGGTACAACTTCTTACCCCTTCAGGTAGGGTAGAGTACACACTGATGTTGGACAACATATTGTTCAGGCAGAGGAGGAACAGCCAGTCTATAGCACATTCCTGCAGGTGCAACAGAAAGAGAAGGGACAGAAAAGTATGTCACGCTATGTCTGGTTGCTCCAGGAAAATGCCAGAGGACTATTTCCCTCTAGGGCCAGCTGAGTATGCATTGTTCTTATTGGGAGCAAAGGGGCAATCTGGAGATGGGTCACATGTGCACATATCTAATATCTGGCTCTTTAAAGTTATATCATCAAAAATATTCTCTTTTGAATCAAACATAGCACTTGTACCTAATTTCAAATTATTTCACTCTAATCGAATGAATTTTTATTTTAATAATGTAGAGTTTCAGTTGGCTTTGATTATTATGGTTTAGGAGCCCATATTTTGACCAAACAGAAAAAGCCCCCTTGAAGTAGCATTTTTCTAAAACATCCTGGCCCTTTAAGGGGAAACCACTACCACTAAAACTATGTATCTTTATCTCCAGTTGGACTGTGTGTATCATTTAGTTCTTGAACTGTCTGTCCATAATGCCACCCCTCATGACAAGGTTAATTTTCCGCCCAAGGATGTTTCATTTCATTAAAGGGTTGGGTTTCTTTCAAATCCCCAATGACTAGGGAGTATTTCTGGTAAATCACTTCAATAGCATATCTAAAGTCTTGTACTATACTGTGGTGAAGGAGGCTATGCGTTACCAGGGTTAAGTATTCTGGAATCCAGTGAAGTTACCTTAAAACTGAAACAGTCCAAGAGAACACACACTCTTTTTCTGACCTCTCAGTTTTTGCACCTCATCTTGGCAACAAAGAGTTTTGCTGAGTATGAATATATAGTACATGCCTCCTGGGTTTCTGTGGTAAAACTGAAGAACGAAGTGTATCCAACTGTTTAAAATAATGATGGATTTTGACATTAAGCAATGACAAGCCCCAAATGATTTTATTTTCAAGTGAATTATTCACGTGTAGGCTCCCAATTTCACCTCCTTGAGAAGGTACAAAGGAGAAAGCCTTCCCATAATTTAATCTTGAGAGCTGAGAGCTATGTAAGTTAGTGTGCTGTTGCAAGCAATATAGCTGTCTGCTGCTGCTTTATAAGAAGTATAGGATATGCACAAAGGATTCCTCTAAGCAACCTGAAACCCTACTTAAATGACCCTTAGCCTGTATGTAGTGCACACTTACTGCCACCCAGGGTGGTAAGTGAGACAATTATAAATACTGTTTTTAGAAGGTGAGAAAAGTGATTCATCTATCTCCAGAGAGAAAATAATTCGGGCCATTTCTACTTTGTGAATTCTATTTTATTTTTGGTATTTCTCAAAGGACTCTCTCTTAGGCCCCTTTCCATCCGAAAGTATATGTTATTAGTCCGCCAAAGGGGTGCTGATGCAAAATACCAGGCTTTCATACAGGGTATTTATTTGGGGTAGAAGCTTACAGTTACTAGGCCATAAAGCATAAGTTACTTCCCTCACCAAAGTCTACTGCCACGTGTTGGAGCAAAATGGCTGCTGATGTCTATGAGGGTTCAGGCTTCCTGGGTTCCTCTCTTCCCGGGGTCCGTTTCCTTCCAGGCTCAGCTGCGGGCACTTTCTCCACAAGGCCAGCTGTAGAATACCAGGCAAATGGCTCTGTTTCTCTCTCTGAGGCCTCTGCCTGTGTTTAATGGAGACCTCTCTCCTTCCTTATGTATCTGCTTCTGTGTGTTTACTTCCTGGGCTCCAGGATCAAAACTACAACTCTGTCCTTTGCCATGTCTTTTATCTGTGAGTCCTCACCCACCAAGAGATGGGGACACAACACCCTACTGATGTGGCCCAATCAAAGCCCTAATCATAATTTAATTAAATAAATGTGAAACTCCAGACAGACCAGTTACAAACATAATCCAGTATCTATTTTTGGAAATCATAACTATATCAAACTGCTACAGTATACTTTTGGAGTTCTCTCATCAATTTCCATGATTTTAATTACCACCCAATGAGAATGACTCCCAAATTGTATAGATGACCCATATGGCCATCTAGGGTAAGACTCTTCATATCTATTTTCTTTTTTTTTTTTAAAGATACTTAGATTACATAAATGTTACATAAAAAATATAAGGGATTCCCACATGCCCTGCTCCCTACATCTCCCATACTTTCCCACATTAACAACATCCCTCATTAGTGTGGTGCATTCATTGCAATTGATGAACACATTTTGGAGCATTGCCACTAAGCATGGATTACAGTTTTCATTGTAGTTTACACGCAATTTTGTAAATTATGACAAGATATATAATGGCCTGTATCTGTCATTGCAGTGTCATTCAGGACAATTCCCATGTCCCAAAAATGCCCCTGTATTACACCTGTTTTTACCCTCACTGTCCTTAGAGCCTCTAGTGGCCACTGCCACCACATCAGTGGTATAGTTTTTTCCATTGCTAGAATCACAATGAGTCTATAGTAGAATACCAGTAAGTCTGCTTTAGTCCATAGTTTGTTCCCCAATTCTGAGGATTCTGGGATGGTGATGCCCACTCCATCTCATATTGAGAGGGGGCTTCAATCCCATAGGGCCAATGGATGGGACTCTCTTGCTTGCAGTTGTAGGCTCTCTTGGTTCCTTGGCCATGATATCTCTACTTGAATATCCCACAGGCACCCTAGTCTCAATGTATATAAAAGGGAATTTACTATCTTCCCTGTTTTCCTGGGTTTCTTCTGGGTTTCCTATTTTAGCAAATGGGACCAGTAGCCAGCTCTTTGCCCAGCTATTTTTCATCTTACTTTTCTTGAATCAGTCATTTTTTCCCACCCCTTTTGCCCTACTAGATCAGACCACCACTGCAAAAAAGGTGTTTAGTGAATAAATGAGCGCAAACTTATTTTCATTGGTAGAGGCTACAAGCTAAGTAGTAATTTGTAGATATTGGGTTTTCTTTTCTTCCTCTTTCCTCACCCATGGGAACCTAATTCATGTGCTTTTCTATTTTGGTGTCACTCTAGTCCATGAAATTTTGAATTATTTGTAAAATAAATTGCCCTCTTAATGGAATTTCAAAGTTTTTTACAGGGTCTTTATGAAAGTCAGTTAAGTGAACAGTAACTTCACCTCTAAACCTTGATTAGTTTTTGTAATATGTTCAGTTTTCATGTTTTTTTTTTGAAAATGTGGACACTTAGATTCATATTTTGTTTTATTCTTCAAACTTAAAGCTCTGACTTGCATAGCAGAAGTAGATAGTAAATAGTGGTTTCCCAGTTTTATATAGTAGTAAAACATATCCTAGCCTAAGATCTTAGCCCAGGTTAATCTATTTACTAGTAATAAGTTCTATCTAGTCTTCAAATGGACAGGTTTTTAAATCAACTATCAAACTCCTAGATGACAGAAAAAGGTTCATTTATCTAACCTAGTTATATACCTACTACTCATCTAATTATAGAATCAACTCTGTGGTAGAATGATTATGTTCTGTTTCTGTGTTTAGTATCAGGTCAAGACTTCCATCAAGAACAAGAATTGTTTTCTGCCTTTCATTGTAGCGAGTACAAAATTGTCTTTGAGAGTAAAACGTCTTTTTCCTTTTGGTTTTCAATCTACAAAGAACACTTTTCATTCAAGGCAAAGGAAAGTGATCATTATTGATGGAAACACATCCAGGTTGAATTTCAGGATAAGCTTTAAAGCAAGAGCTTTCTCAGCTCATACATCTAGTAGACTTAAAGTGATGGCATAATTTGAAAAGACCATAAAGTCCTAACTTGTCCTTGACAATGTGTTAACCCACCTGCTAGGACATGGGAGTGACATTGTCTGACATATTTAAAAAGGATAAATGTGGCTGATGTGTAGAGAATAGATTATAAGGGGTATGGGTAGAAGCAGGCAGACATCTTAAAAGCCTTTTTTAGTAATCCAGGCAAGAGCTAGTGGTGGTGGCTAGACCAGAAGAGTAATTGATGAACTAGTGAAAAAAGGACAGATTCTGTGTATATTTTGATAATAGAGAAAACAGCATTTGCTGATGGATGGATAAAATATGGAAAGGGGAGGGGTGAGAGGAGGGGAGAGAAGAATGGAGAGAAAGACAAAAGAGAGAGGAGAGGGGAAAGAAGAGAAAAGGAGAGAAGAGAGAAGGAAACAGGAAAGAAGAGAGAAGGAGAGAAGGAGACTAGAAAGAAGAGAGAAGGAGAGAAGAGAGAAGGAGACGGGAAAGAAGAGAGAAGGAGAGAAGGAGACTAGAAAGAAGAGAGAAGGAGAGAAGAGAGAAGGAGACAGGAAAGAAGAGAGAAGGAGAGAAGAAAGAGGAAGAGGAGAGAAGGAGAGGGAGAAGGCAAGGATCATTGCGAGGATTGTGGCCTGAACAGCAGGAAGAATGGAGCTGCCCTTGAAGGTGATGAGGAAGACTCTGGGTAGAATAGATTTAGGGGAGCATGAGTGGAGAAAATCAGCATTGGACATATTATGTATAAGATTTTTATTCCACATCCAAATTGAGAAGTTGAGTAGGTAGTTGGATATGCTGATCTTGAGTTCAGGGCTGAGATCAGGGCAGGAGATAATATTTCAATATTTTAAATTATTGTGAAACTTTGAGTCATTTTATACCCTGGCAGTGCAGAATAAATTCTGCTCTGTTGAGTTATCTTTGTGAACTTTACTCACTTGCCTGCTGCCTTCCATTTTATCTTGGAAACTGTGAACTGCTTGACATTGAACAATGGGTGGCCCAATATAGATTTTTTAAAAAGACTTATTTAATTTATTTATTGCCCCATCCCCTTGCTGCTTGTGTTTGCTGTCTGCTTTCTGTGTCCATTTGCTGCTCTTTTTTCTATGTTTGCTTGTCTCCCTTTGTTGCATCATCTTGCTGCGCTAGCTCTCTGTGGGCCTGGGCCAGTTTGCCCTCACCAGGAGGCCCCGGGAATTGAACCTGGGGCCTCTCATATGGTAGACAGAAGCCCAATTGCTTGAGCCACATCCGTTTCCCTATATAGATTTTTTTGCAATACAGATTGAAGAACACAATCACATAAATATATTTTATATGGAATGTACACAGCAGAGACAATGTACCCTAATTAACAGAGACTTGGATTCAAATCCTTTGTCCTCCAAACTTACTACTGTTGTGGACCTCAGTTTCCTCTTCCAAAGATCATAGGTTGTATTGCTGTCCTTATAGGATTATTGTATCAAATTTTACATGTGCATCTAAGCATATTGCTCAATGCTAATAGGCACTCCATAAATATAAATAATTGCACAAATTTTGACCTGTTACAACAGAAGAAAAGTTATTAACATTACTTTAAATAATATGTTGGCAATGGCGATGGGTTATGGTGTAAAAATAATTTTTGCCTTTGTAATAAATCAGTAGAAGCTACATTCACTTATGTCTTATACCCACTCTGAGACTATTTTGTACTATGACAAATAAGACCATGCGGTTACACTGTTTCTAGAAGTAAAATAAGATGTTCTTGATTTGTTACTTAAAAGAAAATAAATAAATGAACCAGTTAATTAATAACATAAACATTTTGAATTATCATTAACAATGCTTTTGGAGCCCATTAAATCCTTGATTACAAAGTACTTTTGAGATCACAGCCTAAATAATGACTTCGCTTTACAAAGGAGAAAATGGAGACAGAAAGGTTAAGGGATTTGACTGAGAAAACTCTGATAATATGTCCAGTTAATGACACCATATACAGCAGAAAAATAATTCCATATATCATCGTTATATTTTGAAGAAAGATAAGAGTAAAGCAAGCAATATGATGGTATCTATTATAAGTTGAAGATATAAGGCTATATATCCTAGGATCTTGAAATGATTATGCTATTAAGCTTTAAATTCTAATGCATTTTTTAAAAAAGGAAATGAAACAAAGGAACTCCCATGAAAACAGAAAACAAAACAAAACAAAACCCAGAATCTCTAATTTAGTCCATTTTACTTTATGTTAGAAATACATTCAGAATTTTATTTATGAGAGTCAAACTTTTTCCTCATTGCTTTTTTCCCTATAAAATAAAATGGCTTCCAGTTGAAACATTCCTCAATAAAAATGCATGTTTTAGGTAAGGAAATAGTTGAAGTCGTTGATAGAAAGGTAATCTCAGGAAATATAATTACTTGAACACGTTTACATCCTCCAATTAGAACAGTAAATGAAAGGATTATCAGGACACTGGCTATGAGAAGTCATAGGAAAGTCATGTCTCCACCTTAAACCTGGATACTTACCGAGAAATTTGGAATCCATAGAGGAGAAACTGCTTATTTTAAAGAGTAAATCTTATCTCTTTTAAATGAGATGAGCAGTTCTAAGTTCTCTGGAACATATCTGCCATCCAGTCAGCTCTGTAAAAGAGAAAATTAATGAACAAATAAGCAAGCAAAATCCAACAAAGTAAAAAAAATCCAAATCCTTCCATTTTGTAATTGATTATGGGTGAGCCTGTTAATTAACAGAGATGGAATAATTTCTAAATTATTGTCAGAATTGTCATATTTTCCTTTTCATTTATCTATTTATGTACTTATTTAAATTGATTAATTTTTAAGTTGGTAATGCATACACATGAAATAAATTCAATAAGTATAAAAAGGTATACTGTGATTTTTGTTACTACTTTTATTACTATTTTTAGTAAGAGAACTTTAAGGAATTAATTCAAATAAATAGCTAAATATCAGGGAAATTTGAAGTGCCAAAACTGCTCTCTTAAAAAGAAGCCTGATTATTTGTGGTTATGAAAAGGTCACTGCAACAGTTCCTAGTAATCAACAAAGAAATAAATTTATATAGTCGTTGCCCTCAGATAATATAGTATTTTTTTCCTCCTAGTATTTGCTGGGCATATTTTCAAATACCACATTTTTCTCTATAACATTTCAAAGGAATATTTATGTTGTCTTATTTAACAAAACATATATAGAAAGGAAAGATACATTTCTGGATGAACAATAATAATGAACACAAGTTGATTCATGTTGGTTTAAGTAAATCTTTGATAGATTTAGATGGCAAATATGTTTCCTTTGTAATTCAAGTATCTAAAAATATTTTCAACTTTTAAAAATTGAAGATAATATGAAAGAACATAAAGGCCAGCTTTAATAAATTGCCTTCAGTATAAATGCTGCGCAAAAATTCTTTATTTGCTTGTCCCATTTGTGGCTTCTCAATGTCATGGTCAGGAGGAGGATTTGTTTCTGTTACAGAGGAGTCCTAGAATCCCTCAAAATTTATTCTTCAATATGGTTTTACTGGTAAGGAGCTTGACCTAGGAGTAAAGTTTTAGGCAGAAACAAAATGCTGTTTCCTTGGAAATTTTAAAGTATCCTTAGGCTTCAATTGCAATTAATGGGGTGGGAGGGTGACAGGTGGTTGATCTGCAGAGGAACAAATTTTCTAGTTCAGGCAGATTTTTCCTTAAAAATGTTACAGATACCCACAGTACGGCAAAGTCTTATGCATCCCAAGCAGACAAAAAATATTTGTTGAAAAGATGAAAGAACAAAAAGAGGAAAATAAAATAAAAAGAACATACAGAGTATGTTGGGCAAGCTGGTCTTCCACTTCCTTGTGTGTAAAATGGAGGTAAGAATAGTGCTTACCTTACAAGATTTTTGAGAATTGTATTAGTTAATGCAGACAAAGCACTTTGTACATTCCAAGCACATAGTAAAAGCTCAATAAATATTAACTGTTAGGACGACGATATTCTTTATGGTACAGGTGAGATTTTTACAACTTTCATTATTGCTTTCCTTCATAGCAAAGGGGGAAATACCATTTTATTGACGAATTCATTGCTTTGTCGCAAAGATTTTCTTTAGAAAAAGGGCCAGATAATTTTCATCTGCTTTGCCAGATTGGTCCAGTGTATTAGTTAATATTGATTGTTAGACTGGAACCTATGAATATTAAAAATTTTAATCAATAGCTACCACTTTAGAACCATAATCATTAATGTCTGAAGTTGTTGCATATTGGGTCGATGACACAGAAAACTGATTCAAAAGGTATATTTACATATACCTATGTGTATGCATGTTATCCATATCAGGGCGCTCTTAAATCTCCAAAGTAACTTCTTTCATGGACTCTGATCATTTTGACCTAGCTCACCTTTATAGACTAGGAATATGTAAAATACAACTCAAGCATATTAAACCATATAATGATCTGATTATCAACAGATTGATAATGAAAACTGACACATAAAAGACAATTCAAGTGTATTAAACAATATAATGATATGATTATAAACATATTAATAATCAAAATTGGCATAAAGAAATTATTAAATCAGCCTTTTCATAGGGAAGCCCAAATTCTCCAGTCCTCTAAAATCCCAGTCTGTTGGTACCCTTCAACCCAACCAGGTACTTGAAAGGGCAAATCTCTTTCTCAGGTCAGCTCTTGAATCTCAACTGGGATGATTATCTCTGATCTTTCTAGCACTTATCTCTCACATCTTCTATGATAGTGGTTCTATATCTTCTGTGATGGTGGTTCTATGATAGTCCATGGATGATGAGAGTCTCTGACAAACTTTTCTGGTTTGCCAAGAAATTAGAAAAAATAAAGACAATGTTGTGGGTTTTCCCTAAAGCTAAATGTAGACAATTTTTATAAAAATTTGAGATATTTCATTTTTGGTTTCCAAATATCTATTTGAAAAGGACATAGTGGTGATAGTAGATAGCAGTAATCACTGTATATCAGGCAACTAAAAATTTGGCTGCCCCACAAGTGTCCCCTAACCTTTTTTCCCCCTTAGTTAGCTAGAGTTTAAGTTCCAATCTATCTTAGCAACACTCTTCACATTCAGCTAATAACCATTTCTCTTGATGATATAATAATCTATGATTTAATATTTTAAAAATGATGTCATATTTATGTTCCTTTATTATTTGAATTCAATTAAATCCACTCCTTGAACGAATATATATTGTGCACTCACTGTATGCATGTTACTAGTTGTAGTGATTGGATATTTGATTCCTGCCCAGAGCTATATCTAGTTGGATATTTTTTCCTAATTGAATCCTTTCTACTATCACCATTTTATTTTCTTCTATTCCCTACTATTATTCAAATAAAACAAAGTGATTATTTTGCAAATATGTAGTTGAAAGTTATTTAGAATGCTAAGAAACAAATGTAGCATCAGAATCCCCAAAACTGTTTTATATTCACTTAAAAATAAAACAAAAGTAAAGAATAAAAAGGACCCAAATTAGAAATATATATCTTAACTGAACCCTGCAAAAATACTTTAGAGTTTAAGTTATTTTTCTTAAGAATAATGAAGCCCACACATCATTGAGTTCCAGATTTTGGAGAAAAGTTCTAGCTCACTGCTTTTCAGTACTTGAATCGGCTTAAAGGGAATTGTCTGCAGTGCTTGATGGTTTGGCAGATTCCTGAAGCTGCTGGATGTTCTGGGATCAATGGAGTAGAACACCATAGGCTAAAACTGATTCATGATCCACTTAGTTAAGAAGGAAAAAAAGATTTTTACCTAGGGAAGTTAGCTTTTCTTCTTGATTGTGCCCTGGGTTGTGGCTTGGAATAATTTCAGAAAACATTCTCAAGTAGAAACATTTTTCTCCTGCTTCCAGTATTGTGAGTGATGCCTTTGGGTAAAAAGCTCCTGCTACAGATAAACTGCTAACTTTTGGTTTATCTTCATGCCTCCATTTTTTTTTTCTTTTCAGAAACACTTCTTTAAAATCTTCTGAAATATGACTTACAAGTCTAGAAAAATATATCCCTCTCTTTTCCAAATTATTAACCTACAAGTGAATTCAGAAAAATCTTTAAACATGTCTTTGATTTTTATAGAATAGAGTTGTTTGCAAAATGCTTTCATGTACACAATCTTATTTAATAGATAGTGATTCATGAAAGAGATTCAGCCAGTGGCATCACTCCTAATTTACAGATGAGAACACTGAGGTCCTGCAGAATGACTAGTTGTCTACATTGGTTCAGCTGTTAAGTGCCCCAAGTTGTGCTCTCTTGACTCCAAATTTTGAGCTCAGAATTTCTATGAGAACTCACTGTCTCTGACATAGCATATTATTTCTTTCATCTAAAATATCTTTCTTCCCCTATGTATTCTACCTGCCGACCCTGACTTTATGATCCAGTTGAAAAAATGTCAATCCTCCTTAATTATTTTCTGCCTGTAGTCAAGCTTTCTTATATATTCATTTCTTTTGATATTCCTATCTTTCACCCTTTGAATTTATTTTCTGTATTTAGAGAAAAATCATGGTTTATGAAAGTAACTGAGAAATAATTATTTGCCTGTAATTGATGGCAACTGCTTGGGATTTTCCAGGGAGTATGTGGTTGGTCATCACATCACCTTTGAATCTGTCTCTTGGGGTTCCATCATACTGTTCGAAAAACAGTGTGAAAAATAGTAGGAAACTACTAAGAATTTCAATCTAAAATCACCCAAGTGGCTTATTCTGAATCCTGCATAATATTTTTCATTTTTAATATGAAGACTGGAATTTATGATTAAATTTTATTTGGTGAAAATCTTCCTGCTAAAAGCTGGAGCTTTATTTGGTCAATTCTTTATTTTTTTTAGCTTTTCCCTCTTTTTATTATTATAGAATTTGAATAATTAGAATGCAAATAATCTCCTCTTTGAGAAAACCTTTTTGATGAGGGCCAATAATTTCATTCCTTCTGTACTTGTTCCTAGTTTGCATGATCAGATCATGAATTATCTTTTTTTTTCAGTTAAATTATTTACACTTTGCACATATTCTCTCCCCCACCCCACACCCAGACTCTCCATTTAGATCTTCAAGGATGTGAGTTCTACTTTGTTCTGTTCCCTAATAGTTATGGTGACAAAATTTTCTGAATTCTTGGTCTGGCAGTAATCAGAGTACACTAATGGGAGTAATAAAACAGAAAAAATGTATTAGATGCACTATAGCTATATAAGACAGTATCTGAGAGGTAAATGAAATCTTCAGATGCTCTCCAAGTTTCTTAGCTTAGAGATTCCATTTCTGCCTAGGTAGAATTTTTAAAATATACTTTATTGTGAATATAGTATGCCTATAGAAAAGTACACAGAATAAAAATATTGCTGTAAAATGTATACCTAAGTTAAGAAATAAAACATTACCAGAATCCCAAAAATCTCTGCATTATCTATCCCAAATATGCTGACTTCCATCTTTCCACTCTCTATCTTTCCTTTATATTTCCCTTTAATTTTGCAATCTGTTGTGCATGGTGTTGGTCCTGCCTTGCACAAATCCTTTAACAGATGCTGTGAGTTTTGGATGATAAAAACTCTCAGATGCCCACTTATCCAGAGAATTGCCCTTAGCCAAATGGGAATCACTAACTGAGAGGTTATGGTTTCTCTCTCCCTGCAGCCTCAGCACTGACTGATGGATGTGTAGTACAAAAGGCCACTCTCCTAACTCAAGGTGGAATAACTGTGATATTCCAGAACTTCATCTTGAGATCAGACTGAAGCTAGTCTCTAGATTCAGTTGAGACCTTATTCTTACAGGTTTCATTTCCTTGTCCTATCCTGCTTCCTTTAGTCCTCTTCTCCTGATAGCACTGCCTCAATAAATCAATCACTTGAATAGGAGCCCCAATCTCAAACTCTGATTCTAGGGAGCCTGAGTTAAGACACAACTTGTATTAGTTTTCTATTGCTGAGAAACAAATTACAACAGTCTTTGTGGTTTAAAATAACTCATGTTTATGATTTCTCAGTTTATACAAGGCTGCAATCGATATTGTTTGGGGCTGGGGTTTCATCTGAATGCTTGACTTGGGAAAGATCTGCTTCCAAGTGCATTCAGGTTGTTGACAGAATTAATTTCTTTGCAGCTGCAAGAACGAGGGCCTTCTTTTATTGATGGCTTTCATCTGGAAACCCTTGCAGGCTGTTGGCTGGAGGCTGCCTACTGTTTCTTGCCAGGTGGGATCCCCATCATGGTCACCTGTTTCTTAAAAGTCAGCAAGGGAGAGGGAGACTGCAGCAAGACAGCAAGACAATCTTATGTAACATTATTGTATATACCATAACATGCACATCCCGTCACTTCTGCTGTATTCTATTGGTCAAAAGCAAGTCACAGGTCTTACTCATATACAAGTGAGGGCATCACACATGAATTTGAATTTCAGGAGGCACGGTTCCTGGGGCTACTTTAAGAGTCTAAACCCAATCCTTTAATAACATCCTGTTTTCTTTTTTCTATTTAAAAATTTTTTTTTAAAATTATTTTTTATTTTTTAAGTTCCCATATATTTTAACTCTTATATTTAAACATCATTATCATTTCATTTTCCTATTCATTGCAATTGGCTATTGTTATGGCTTCACCTTTGAAGAGGCTAGGGATCACAGAAGGGTCACAACAGGGACAGGAAAGATTCATTGGTTGGGGGGGTCAGGGATGGGGGTGCATGGGAGGAAGTCCACCTGAACATGCATAAAAGGCATGCATAATTGTTCACATGCTTACGGGACATGGTCACGGGGTGAAGAATTACTCAATAAATGGGAGAAC
>PVKH010002641.1:0-26645 GCA_004027955.1 Chaetophractus vellerosus
GAAAACAGCATCACCTTATGAACAGTGAAGATATTAAAATATTTGGTATCCTAAAACAGATGGCAACATTTAACAATATTCTCGATGTTTCAGTTTCTTCAAACTTTTAAGCAAAGCTTGAAAATGCCCATATATGAACATATGCTTATGGAAACATCAAAAGAAAATATTATCTCCACTTCTACTCTGAAAGTATTCTGATGGAAAGAGTTATTAAGAGATATAAAATGTTAATAATTAACATTGCTTAAGCACTAGAATTATGGTAAATGCTATAAGAGCATTATCTCATTTACTTCTCTATCAACCCCATGAGGTAGGTCCTATTATTTTCTAAAATTTACAGATGAGGACTTGGAGACTTGAAGCGGTTAAGAAACTTTCCCCTGATCACATAATTAATAAGTAGCAGATTTTTTTTCCAAGTAAGCCATCTACTCAACAAAAGTACAGGGTAGATGGAATTACATACTTGGAAACAGAGCTAAAGACTGATCACATGATCTCAGAATAACAATTGTTAGAAATAGAATGGTGTTAGAGATATGTAGTCTAACCCAATCTAACCTGCCCTTTTTATGAAACCTGAAGCAGCAGGTTTTGATTGTAAATGGTTTTGATTGTAAATGGTTACTTAGCTAATATGTGTACAAATGCTGGATCTCAAAACTAGTTTTGCTTATTTAATCCAGCACTCTTTATTATGTTATCATTCTGCTTGATCGCTTATTTTTCACTCTTCAAGTATTATAAATCCAAAATAATTTCAAGGGCTTCTTCTGGGACCCATCAAGACATGGTATAGGTATATATGTGTGTGTGTGTGTGTGTATTTGTGTATATTTGTCATGCATTAATGGACCCCCTGCCTTGCCCCCTTAGGTCTGCTAGTTCCTGTGAATCATGGGGCTGTTTGGAATACATTATTCAGATGGTTTAATTTCATCACTGTGAACCAAGTTTCAACAAATCTCAGGTAATAGATAACTGATCTGTTCCTCCCACCTCCTCCCCTAGCCCCCATGTTGAACCATATTGATTTGCTTTTTCTAGGAGTTTCTTCAAAGTTTATATGCTCAACAGCAATTGAAAACAATTCCTCTGGCCCAGAAAAAAGTAAAAATAAAAATCACTTGGGAATTTTTACTCTTTCCTTGAGTATTTTGTTTTTCATAGAGACTTTTTACTTAAAAAATTCCATATATTTTAATTAAAATTGTAAATCTTTTTATTTAATATACTATTAAATTATGTATTCTAAACAGATAAGACGCTATATGAATGTTCTGATTGTACAATGCTGATTTATGGTCATAAAAATATCAATTATTTTTAAAATTTCCCTGTCATGCAAAACCTAATAACCAACAAAAATACATTCCTTCCATTAATTCCAATAAAAGGAGGTTCCCACAAACTGCTGAACGCCTTTCAATTTCTGAAGAAATATGTATTTATCTGTTTTTGTGGATTATCTATCTGCATAGATGAATTGTCTATATCTAGATGTACCCATCCTTCTTTGTTGTAAAATGACACTATGTAGATTTTGCTAGACATGACCCCCAAAGTTTTCCCAAATTTAAATACAAATTTTATTTTGTGGAACACTCATAAAACCCCTCAGAAGAAACATTTTCATTCTTTCATTCTTAATCTTACCAGAAAGCCAGCTATTTATTTTTGCTAAAATTTACAGAGATGGTATTTATTTTTCAAATATTCAATTTTTCCCCCAATGTTTCATCCTAAAGGGAAATGCGTGAGATTAATAGTCAGGAAATCAGTGGCCTGGATATTAAGAGATTTGGATTACACTGTCCCAAAGCCTTTTAGGATGATCACAGGAAAAAAAATTACCTTAATGGCTCTCTTTTTTTCCATCAGTAGCTTTGTCATCTCAACTCAGGTGGGGTGGTGGAATCAAAAAATTATCATGCGCTAACAGGTTGTTTCCACATTGTTTCCCTAACCTCCTAAGTCAATGTCTTTCAATTTCTTCATCTGATAATCAAAGTCATGTTTCCTGACCAGTCTACCTCACAGAGCTAGAATGCAGTGCACCGATCTCCTCCTATCATGGTGCTGATGGCACCTGATGTAAATTTATAGGGTTGACAAGATAGCCTCTTCCTTGGGGACAGGAGGAAAAAAGATAGCAGCATCAAGCGTGGGGCCGTGTAATACCCTATTTCAAAAGACTTGGATGAAATTGTTTGAGATTGGAGAACAGTAGGAAGTGTACTTAGGGTCTTTTTTAAAGAGAAAGGAAACTTAGAAGAACAAGTGAAGATGCTTGCGGTCATATGGTCGTAAAATTCCTGTGGAAAAACAGGGAGTGCTGAAACGTGTAAGTGCACAAATCAAACAGTGAAGGAACATGCTAAAATGCCAAAGTGCTCCGTGTACAAGAGGAACAAAAGCATAAAATTTTCAGATGACTTTTTCTTTTAGAAAGCATTATAAATATTAACATCATAAAATTGTTGAATTAGAATTTACTTGTCTCTAGGATTTAGAGGTAATTCATTGTGCTAATGAGGTAACTACTGGCCAAAGAAGTTCAGTAAATTCTCTCAAATCTCCAGAGTTAATGGCATATCTGGCCCTAGAATCCATTGTTCCTCTTTCTGACCACATCCCAAATATAAAATGCTTTTTTTCTTTGCTGATAGGAAAATATTTGCCAATCCCTAAGCAATATTAACCATTTGTATAATAAAATAAATACGGCAGAGTGCTAAATCCTGGGCCTCCAAACTTAATTCTTCGCTCTTTCCGTGTTCAGGCCTACTGCTGCAAACATGTCCCGCCAGATCGTCGGGCAGGCCAAGAAGCATCCGAGCTTGATCCCCCTGTTTATATTTATTGTAACTGGAGCTACTGGAGCAGCACTGTATGTCTTGCGTCTGGCAATGTTCAATCCAGATGTCAGTTGGGACAGAAAGAATAACCCAGAACCCTGGAACAAACTGGGTCCCAATGAGCAATACAAGTTCTACTCAGTGAATGTGGATTACAGCAAACTGAAGAAAGAAGGCCCAGACTTCTAAATGAAATGCTTCCTTTTAAAGCTGCTTAACAGGAAGGTCTTCCAGAAGCCATCCGCACAATTTTCCACTTAACCCGGAAATATTTCCCCTCTAAATACATGATATCATGTTGGTATATCATGTTGGGGTTTACACTGATAAATAAATATTTGTAACTTGAAAATAAAAATAAAATAAAATAAAATAAATCCTATAAAACAGAAATAACATTTAGGGAAATATTTTGAAAGAAAATAAAGCACCAAAAAATTCAAGCTATTATCATTACAAATATTAGACACCAAAGATAAATAGGACTTTTATGAGGATCCTGAGTTTCTTAGGGAAAATACTTATATTTACAATATGAAAACCTATATACTACAGATAGATACAACTTACGTCAACTTTTCATTTCCTTAAATCACAAGTGATTGCATAACTAGAGATCTATTTTCTCAATCACCCAACATGTGCTTATATTCTGCAATTTCTAAAACCAAGATAACTCAATCAGTCACCAATAAAATTTGCCTAGATTACAAAAATTCATTATGCCTTCCTGAATTTTATTCTCTATGGAGGGTCTAAGTTTAAATGAATCTTACAAAAGCTCATTAGTACAACATTCATAAGGCAAAATACTCTTCTTTCCTTGAGAACTTATTCACATGCCTGTAGTCAGTCACAGAAGGGCTGCCTTCTGTATTTCCTTGAAGGTGATAAAATGATAGTTTTAAGATGTCAAATAGAGAAAACAGTGAATAGTAAATATAAGTAATATACACCCAAATTTTCTCCTAATTTCACAATTTATATTATCAGTGAAAGAATTCTAAGAAATATGCACAGATTGATATAAAGGACAACTATTGAGTATCTATAGTAAAGCAGAAGTCATAGTCACCATCCTACAGAACTTTCCATCTAGTTCAAAAGAGAGACAGGCATTTATAAACCAATGTGTTAATGGGTTTGTTCTCAGTATTTGGGAGCCCAGAGGGAGAGGATATAATCCAGCTGAGCATGTGGGTGAAGCAGGTGGCAGGGAAGGCGTCCTGAAAAGTGGAACAACTGCACTGAATCATGAAGGAGTTGGAAGACAGCAGGGTGCAGAAAGGGGATGAAACAGCATCATTACCAAAAAATTGTGTTGAGGAAATTAGGTAATGATTTAGAGGAAAACATTAATAGATGCCCACCTCATAGCATATTACACACATATTACTAAAAAGTTGTGTTTTTTAAAAATATGAAAATATTTAGAGAAATATAAGTAGTTGATAAAATGATTTCATTTGGACTTTCTAAGTGTACAAAATAAAAGTAAAAATGTTTTGAACATAATTTCTAAAACAAAAGGAACACTGGAGGAGGGCAATTATAACAAAAAGGCTGAAGTGTTAATATTCAGTAAAGAATGCCTACAGCTATGAAAAAAGTGCTAATTCTATTGAAAAATGGATAAAGCACTTGAAAGAATGATTTTCAAAAGAAAAAATATAGCAAATATGTATAAAGTGTTTTCTATGTGTCAGGTATTAATTAATTTAATGCTCTCAACCACAGTATGAGGTGGAAACTATTTTTATTTTTTTCTCTATTTTATAAATGAGGAAACAGATACAGAAATGTTATGAAATTTGCTCAAGGCTAGGTGACTAGTACACTTTGGCGCTGAGAAAGGAAGTTAGGCAGTCTGGCTTCAAGTTCTGTGGCTTAACTACAATTCTATGCTAACTCTTAAGAAGTACAACTGTCAAAAAAATCACCTTTTCAGGTAAACACATAAATTAAAATTCAAACAAGAGAGAGAGCTCTTTTTCGGTTGTGGATGAACTCATCTTGCAGCTACCGTAAATGATTGTTTTGTAAACCCACAGCCTCTTTAATAAAGAAAAAAATGTTTCTAGATGGCTATACAATGTAAATTAAGACGAAAAAAGTCTAAGGCTTAATAGTAATTTAAACTGATTGGTCAAAAATGAGAATTTAATTCTTTTTCTTTGAAATCTGCTAACACAATCGAAGAAGACATTTTTTTAGTCCCAACTAAAGGCAGGCAGAGAAGATACAGGCTGGTCGCCCCAAGAAAGCCCAGAAGGGTGAAGCAAATAGGCACCATCTTCAATAAGGTAAGTAAACTCTGGTGACATATTAGTAATCTATTTTATTACAAGTGCATTATAAAGAAGTCAATTTCTTTAGTACTTGAAAAACTGATTTAGAATTAAATTGAGAAAGTAATGAATTAAATTCTACTAAACTTAAATTCTACTAAAATATGCAATCCAGATCAGATTTGTGTGCAGGATATTATACTGATGGACATATCATAGGCTCTGCACTATTAACATGAATACATTTCTCTATAATTCTTAACATTTGCATATCCCTCAGCTAATAATAAAGTTCATCTTTTTTAACATTCAGATTGCTGCTGCCAAATCAAATTTGTAATCAATTGGACTTTTATATATTCTTAACCTCATTTGAATGTTATAGAACCAAGAAATAGATGGAAAATAAAATGAAAGAGCAAATTTTAGCATAGTCTTACATTAATTCACAGTTCTTAAAAAATACGGAGAGGAGGGGCAGGGGAGTAAAATGAGCAGAAGTGTATGCCATGACAACTCAAAACTATATGGCATCCTCCTTTCAGCATATGAACACAGCGAATCAGCTTCCATTTGTTGAACTAACCTCCCTATGGTCCTATTCCACCCAAATTCTTTGTGTTATTGCATTTACACTTGCCCCTTTCCTCCAAATCCATCCACTTATCTGATTACAATGCTTTATACAGTAACAGAAGCAGATCTTTCATAGTAATAAAAATGATTAATTCTTGATCCTTTATTAATCCTTCCCCAACTAGTATTTTCCTAGCTCACCAGAACTGTAAGTCCTAGCTCACTGGAACTGTAAGAGATGATGTACATCAAGTTGCCTGTTATAGGAAGAAGACAAGATTTAGCACTGTAGTAGACAGAATACTGCCTCCCCTCAAGATATCCACAACCAGATCCCCATGATCTGTGAATATGCCACCTTATACAGCAAAAGGGACTTTGCAGTTGTTATAAACTAAGGATCTTGAGATGGGAAGACTACCCTAGATTATCTAAGTGGATTCAATGTTATCAAAAGGGTCCCGATAAGGGAGAGAATGAGATAAGAGAGTCAGAGTCAGAGTTGGAGAAAGAGAGAGGGAGGTGGGGGGGGGGGAGAGACTGAGATTAGAAGATTTAAAGATGCTACACTGCTGGCTAGAAAGTCCAGGAGCCAAAGAATGCAGGTTGTCCTAGAAGCTGGGAAAGGCAAGTAAGGAGATTCTTTCCTAGAGCCTCAAGAGGAAGTGTGGCCCAGCTGACACCTTTATTTCAGCTCAGTGCAACCCATTTTGGACTTTGGACTTCCAGAACTGCAAGGTAATAAATTTGTGCTGTTTTTAAGCCATTCAGTTTGTGGCAATTTGTTATAGCAGTAATAGGAAACAAATACAAAATTTTATACAAGAGTAGGGTGCTACTGAATTAGAAACCTAAACATGGGAAATGGCTTTGAATTGGGTACCGGGGGGATTTTGAGGACCATGATTAAAAAAGCCTAGATTTGCCTTGAACAGACCATTAGTAGAAGTATGGTTGTTAATTATTCTACTAGTGAGGACTCGGAGGGATGTCAGGAGTATGGTAAAGAAAAACTTATATTGTCTTAGATAATATTTAAACAAAGTTTGAGAGGAATACTTAAAGTTTGAGAGGAAAGAGATAGATAGAGGGAAGAACTGTTAAGCATCAGGGACATTCTCAGCTTATCCAGATTGCAAAAGATCCTAAAATCAGGAGATTTACTATCAAGAAAGCATGCTCTGGCTCTGGAGAGAAAGCCAAGGTTTGGCTGGAAAACCTTTTGGTAGTGCCTTGGATGGATGAAAAGGTCACAGTATTCTGTCACCCAGAGAGGTAGTTAAAGAGATTAGTCATGTGACTCATGGGTTCCCTCAGCCACCTCAGCAGAAACCAGGAATAGAAATAGATTGTCCAGGAAAGATCTGAGGAGGAGCCAATTGTCTAATAAACTGAACCCAAGGTGGACACAAGAGACCTACAAGATTCTTGAGAATGTTTTACCAGCAGAAAAACTATCTACTTGAACTGAAAGGAAGAGATATGACAAAATGAAAGAAGACTGTCTAACCCCCTAAATTCTACAGCCAGGTAACAGGCTTATAAAACTACTCAGCTACAAATACATGTTACCCTTCATGAAAAAGAAAGCAGAGCTGAGCTCTCAGAGGGTGGAATTGACAGCCACAGAGATTTATCCCCAGGCCCTGAAACCCAATGGAGTTTGCCCTGCTGAATTTTGAAATTGCGTGGAACTGGCAACTCCTTTTCCTTCCATTGTTTTCCCTTGAATGGAAGAGTCTATAACTGGTATCCTGTGCCTGATCCACCATTGTATTTTGAGAAGAGATAGCTTGTTTCTAGTTTCACGCATTCACATATGGACAGGAATTTGGTTGCAGGAGATCATATTCAGAGTCTCATCTTTATCTGATTAGATTATTTAAATCATGAGATTTGGAACTTTTGAGCTGCTAAAGAATTCAGTGAGAGGGCCGGCTCGATAGCCCAGTGGATAGGGCGCTGGCATACCACATGGGAGGCCCCAGGTTCGATTCCTGGGGACCTCTCCTAGCGGGCAGACCGCCTTGAGAATGGCAAGCTGCCATGGGCGGGCCAGAGCCGCCGTGGGCAGGGCAAGAAGCTGCCACGGATATGGCAAGAGCCGCCACGGGCAGGGCAGGTCGTCCACGGATGGAGCGCAGCCAGCCACCCGCGAACTGAAAGCCGGCCGTGAACGGACGCAGAGACCGCCCACAAGCGGGGAAAGCCGCGCCTGCGCAGTGACCACTCTCGGCGCATCGCCGCAGCGGGGGGAAGGGGAGATATGTAATAAAATAAATAAATCTTTAAAAAAAAAAAAAGAATTCAGTGAGAATGTGGACTTTGAATTGAACCTTTAATGGGTTCAGACTGTTGGAGTGGGATGAATAGATTTTGTCTGTGGGATGAATGTGAAAGTTTAGGGGCCAGAGGGCAGACTGTGTAACACAGAATACTAGTCTCCCACATGTGTTCATTCAGCAATCCCCCAAAGCTGTGAATATGTTACCTTGCAGGGAAAGAGGGACTTTATAGATGTGATTAAGTTAAGGATCTTGAGATGGGAAGATTATGCTGGATTATCTGTGTGGGTGTAATGTTATCACAAGAGACCTTGCAAGGTAAAGAGAGAGAGACAGAGTCAGAAAAGGAGATGTGACAACAGAAGCAAAGGTCAAAGAAAAAGAGAGTGATTTGAAAATCACTGTTGGCTTTGAAGATGGAAGGGGCCATGCAAGGAATGCAGGCTGTCTCTACAAGCTGGAATATGCAAGCAAATGAATTCTTCCCTAGAACCTTCAGAGGAATGTGATAATGCCAACAGCTTGACTTTTAGGGCTTCTGGCCTCAAAAATTTTAAAATAATAAATTTCTATTGGTTTAAGCCACTAAGTTTGTGATTAATTTACTAGAATAGCAATATTAAACTAACACAGCCATCAAATATGCACATAGATATATCTGTCCATGTCAGAAACTACTACACAGTAGATTCTTATTAAGACACATTTCAGTTCCAACTCCTCCAAGCTGCACATACTTATACACACACACTACTCTATGATAGAGACATAATCGAAGTTACTCTTCATGACTCAGAGAAGAAATGTCCACCTTTTTATATACAAGACTCAGCTTAAATATCCATTTAGAATCTAATATCTTGGAATTACAGAACTGCCATTTCCCATTGTAATAACTTCTTGGTATATGGACTTGTCCTCTATCTTGCACAGTTCTTATCACCTCACAGGAAGTTCTTCTGATATTAGAACAGTAACAAATGAATAGAATTTAGTCAGAAATGACATCATCTTTGGTACATTAATAATGACAGATTGAGAATTTTTAGAAAATTTAATCTTGTTGCTGTTAAAAATTTTCAAATTAATTGCTTAGTTTAGTTAAAGAATTGGCCAGTTTTAATAAAAATAAATGTTTTAATTAAGTGATTTAAATTTTAAATGTTCAAATAAATTAGAACCATAAAATGCATGTAGATGATGCACATTTTTACAAGAGAAATCTATTATTCAGACTTTTCCCTGGCACAATCTGACTTATATTACATTATAATAATGATAACTATCAAATAATGAGTATCTCTTATATGTTAAGTATTTTATAGGTTTATCTCATTAATCCTCAGAACAGCCGTATCAGATAGGTGGTATGATTCTCTTTTATGGTGAGGAGTGTAATGCTCAAAAGATAAAATCATAGTGTAAATAGCTGAGCCTGGAATTGAGTTCAAGCATTTCTGAATAAAGAGCATTCAACTTTACAGAGTCTCTTAAGTTAATGTGTTTTCATTAAAATAGAATGTTTTTATTACAAAGCAAATTTTTAATTAAGGGTATGAATCCTCCATTTTGTCTCCCTAAAAGCTGCACACAAATCCTTTCCAGACATTAATTTCAGTGCAATCTAGGGATAAATATAAGGGGAAACCAACAAGATGAATTTCTATGCCTTTTAGTGGTTTCTTTTTCATCCTTTTAAGCCTGAGCTTAGAACAAGAAATCAGAGCAATTTCTTCAACTCTATTGCTTAGGTCACTAAAGAGATCAAACTTGAGAAGACATTAGTTGTTGACCCAAGTGAACTGGTAAGGGACAAACTTTACTATAAGGGGAAGGAAATGAAAAAAGGGAGCCACTGGTCTCATTTTCTAGTGACCTATTCTGCTCCGGCACTTGGGAAGTGGGGTCATGATTCCAAACTGTCTCCTTGTTTAAATCTGCATCCCAGGTAAACAATAGGGTATTTGATGAATTCTCCTTTTCAGATGCTAGTCATACATTCCACAAACATTTGCTTCCTAAGAAAGGAAAAACACCAGAGATATCCTTTAGGAAAACAGTATCCTAGAAGTATTGATCTTACCTTGTCTCTAAAAACAGAAATAATGGGTTGCACCACTTCCATGTGCTGATTTTGGAATAAAATGAGTTCCTAGATGGCTGGTCCTACACAGGATGCCAGCTTGTCTGAAGACACACCAAACAGAGCTCTCCTTATGTGGAATATCTTGAGGAACATGATGCACCAAATCCACATTCCTGACTCCCCCTCAAATACGTTTATTTGAATTGAGATGAAATTAGATTAAAATGGATAAAACTCAAGAGAAACTTGATGGTGTTGAAAAGCCATTTACACAGAGGCACAGAATGGCTCATTTTCCCTTCAAATTGTCCCCACTATTAATCATCCAGACATTGAGTAGCTTACTCAGCTGTGCACCTACCATTTATTACACCTCTATTTATATAACTTTCACTTTTTAGTATACCTATGAATCGCTTTGTCTTCTGCCCTTCTTTAATCTTCCACCAACATACAGTCTCTTCAGGACAAGGCAGGGCTAAACTCATGATGTAAACTTCTTTTGTACCAGGCTCTGCCTCGGGCACTTTGTGTTGGAGGAGGCAGATGAACAGGTAAATTAAGCAGGGGCTCTGGACCCAGAATGTCTGATTTTGGTTTTATCTCTAACACTTACTGTTTGAATTTGAGCACATTACTTAACTTCTCTATGCCTCCTTTTTCTTATCTAAGTAATGAGAATGATAATAGAATCTACCTAAAGGGTTGCCTGTAAAGAATCAATGAGATTTAGTTAAGAGTATCTTACACATAGTATGTGCTCAAAAAATGCTCACTAGAATCCAACTATTCTGAAATAAATGTATTATTATTTAGAGAAAAATTCATAGAAGGGGAATTTGAGAATAAGAAATGTTAATAAATTTTCCCAAATCTCATAACTAGCAGTAGCAAGGATAGGGTTGGGCTCTGGTCCATCTGAATCTAAAGTTTTCTCATTTCTTTCTATAAACCCAGTTTTTCTGAAACTAGTAGAGCTCAATAAATAATGAAAGAATATAGAATTAAAAGATGGGATTGGGATGAGAGAAGTGGCATGGTCCTACTCATATAGCTGCAGTGATGGAGCAAAGGATATAAAAGAGGAGAAAAGACTAACTTGATATATATGATAGTCAACGAGTTGATTTATCCATGCATTTGGCACTAGTCAGTGAACCACCAGTTTTTAACCGGCAAGCAATATAAGGGTCCTCTGAAAATGTAATGTTCTGGAAAAATCACCCCAGTACATCAACTTTAGGGACAGATCTGCTCCCTTTTTTCACCTCTCCCTATAGTTCCTCATTTATTTACCTTGTTCCATGTATTGTAGGTAAAATCCTGAAACCATCATTCAAAGTTATTCACTTTATTCACTTCCCTATGGGAACTCTGAGCAGTGGGCTTGGCAGAGAGAATCCCTGCATGAACCTTATGACTGGGCCATTCTTTAGGTCCCTGCTGCTGTTGGGCTACTTATCAAAAGGAGTCTACATTCCTCATTTATCTTTCATTCCTCTGTTGCTCTACTATGCACCCATACGTCGCAAAACATTACACTGTGTGAAAAATCCCTAAATAAAGAGGTGTTGTTATATTCTATTAATTTGAATATGAGTATTCTTCCTATGTAATTTGGGTATTTCTCCAATTTAAATTGATTTCCATCACTTTCTTCCTAAAGTCTCTGTTTTAGGAAATCCCAAAAATTCATGATTCTACATTATTCCAACTAACCCTGAATTGCTACCTATTCAATACAACTTCCTTTACACAACCTTTGTTTCTGAACGTGCTTCTTTTAAAAAAAAATTCCCACTGTTTCAGTTCTAATTTTCTTTTCCTAAACTTTCCCGTGATTCCCAGCTCTCCAAATCTTCCTTCATGTGTGTCTCAGTCACTAGGCAGTGCACCTGTGAGGCGAATGTAATCTCCTGATTTTCTACACTAGAAATGAAAACTTGAGAAACTTGAGAAATGGAAAGCAAACGTGCTCCCCTCTCTCAGCCACTGAGAGACAGTCGTCAAGCTCAGGCTTTGAGTAGGAGCAGATGTGCTGCCTCTAAAAGGCACTGTGAAAACAGACTGGTTGAAATGACCACCAGCACCTTTAAAACCATCAGGGCCTCTGAGAATACTCGGAAAGTGATTTCATTCTGGGTTTGAAGCATTCGTTGATAGATGGAAATGACTCATGGATATTAGCTTATAATCAATCTTTCCCTTTGTCTCTCATGTACACTGAACTCTTGTTTACTTTGAATATGCTGTCTGCATTCAACAATTCAAAAGTAGGCAATAATGATGGACATGCACATATAATAATTTGCAATTTTGTAAAGCATCTTTCTGGCATGCCCACCTTTAAGTTGTTTGAGTGTAGGCAGAGATAGGGAAGTTATTTACTATTACCTTAAATCATTCCTATACTATATCATGGAACAGCCAGAGTTTTCTGGATCTGTTTCCAGGAATTTCCTGATTCTTCACCCTCTTCCCAACTTTCACCACTCTGGTAAGGTTAGCATCTGAAATTTATTCTGACGAAGAATATTTTTTTTTTAAAGATTTATTTATTTTATTACATATCTCCCCTCCCCCCCGCTGCGGCGACATGCCGAGACTGGCCACTGCGCAGGCGCGGCTTTCTCCGCTTGTGGACGGTTCCTGCTTCCATTCACGGCCGGCTCTCAGTTCACGGGTGGCTGGCTGCGCTCCATTCGCGGGCGACCTGCCCTGCCCGTGGCGGCTTTTGCCCTGTCCGTGGCAGCTTTTTACCCTGCCCACGGAGGCTCTGGCCCGCCCATGGCGGCTTGCCATTCTCAAGGCGGTCTGCCCGCTAGGAGAGGTCCCCGGGAACTGAACCCGGGGCCTCCCATGTGGTATGTCGGCACCCTATCCACTGGGCTATCCAGCTGGCCCCCGAAGAATATTTTTAAAAAGCCCAAATGATCAAATTCTGACACTCTGATTTCGACAAAGGATACTGTGACAGCTTTTCTTTCACTAATCACCCTTTTCCTTTGAATAATAAAAATGATTTAATTTAATCCTCCTTTTGTCTTAGAGAAGCACAGTCTCTGAGTTTACACAAACTCTTTTCAATGTCCTTAAATAAATTTTTGTTTAAAAGCTCTCTTTGCCTAAGTCCACAACCAGCAGAAATCTTTGATATTGTTTTCTTTTGAATTTAATGGCTGATAGACTTGATCAAAGAGGGGAAACCATACTAATTCTACATATTTTTCTTTAGGGAACATTGTAGGGAAAAGCTAAGCAGTCAAGGAGAAAGGTGTAAAACAAATGATGCAACATATTGCTTGGTGAATATTCTACTCCTCTGGAAGTAAATTCACTCTTTCAGAGTAGTGTTGGGCTTAGAAAATTCTACCTATAGAAACTTAATACCTTTGAAACAAGATGGTTTTTACTCATTTAATATTGGGTAGGATTATGAAATTGCTATCATCAAGCACGGAAATGTTAAATCCGTGCAGGTTTTTTTTTTTTTTTTTCTTACCAAACCTGTAAGTTCTTGTAGCAAACTCCAAGATGAAATGTAGTTGGTATCTTGTTCAGGTGTTTGTACAGTCACAATCACTTTCTGGATACTATCCCCCTTAATTATAGGGGATGCTGGATAATGCTGTATGCATTTTGAATAGTTTGAGTAAATTGAGGACAGATTTGTTTATAAATTAAAACTGTGATAATTTTAATGTATCAAACATTGAATCAATCAGGTGTCAGGTTACTCTCTCCTGTCACCATTTAAATCACCTAAATACCCTTTGCTTATAAATGTAGGGTGTAATTTCAAAAGAAAGGGATGAATTCAGATTCCTAAATATGCTGGTACTAGGATCCGTCCAAAGTAGTGGAAGTAATTTAGAGCCTTCTTTTCTTAAGATACACATGGAGTACATCTCATCATCCCTTCATTTATTTACAGTTATCTATCCTTAAATTTTGGTTATCTATCCTTAAATTTTGGTTATCTATCCTTAAAATTTTGGTTCAGATTCAAAACCTATTCCTATAAGTGTACCATAAATGGAGGGACCAAGTTTATGCTGCTTATTTCACTCCTGTTTTTATGGTTGAAGTGTAAAAATCAGTCTTTAAATGTCATTCACATTGAAACCTGCTCTTTTCCATACGTGTTAAGACAGTAACATCTGTGAATAATAAAGAATTTAATTAAAACTCACAAGCAAAATTTTCTTAAGCCAATAGTATTTAAAGGTTAGCATCTGAAAGGTGTAGTAGAAGGTAAGGGAGGGGAAGAAAGAGGAGAGGGAAAAGGGTAAAAGGCCCAACAGCCTTTAGTATGATCTACCTTAGCACGAGGACAACTAACCAAAAGGGAACTCAGACCATAAAGCTAAGCCTCTGCTTGTTTGTCTTCAAAGACTATTTTGAAAAATTCAAATCCTTAATTACAACTCTAGGTTATGGACCAGGCTAAATCTTCCGGCAAAAGGTAAAATAGCCCGAAAAACCATATCTACCACCATTTCAGCCAAAGAATCTTTTGCAGTCATCAATATACATTGTGAATATGGAAGGCTGGTGATCCACACAGTGGCAAGAAATGCTCCTCATGGGCCCTTACGGAGGGTGGGAATAATACAAGGCATATATCTAAGGATGATGTATTTGTGCTTTCCCTGAGTGGAAGAGCCTTCCCTAATCCTTTGCACATATCTGGGTATTAAATTGTTATTGTTGCCTGGAACTAAAGTATCTAGATGACCAAGAAGAAAATTTATGGCTGAAGTTAAAACCAGAAGCTTCACAAGTATTTCGCATTTAACATAAGGTATATACAAAGTGGGTGCCCATTAAGCATTTATTGAGTTTATCCTGAAATAACAATGCAAGATTCAATGTCCATCTTTTGTTGGCAGATTTTGTTACCTTCTTTCTCCTATTTATTTATTTATCCCTCTCCCACCCACCCTGAGAGGGCTCCCTCGTCTGTTTGCTTGTTGTTTTAGCTTATTGAGGTTTTTTTTTTTTTTTTTTTTTTTTTTTTTTTTTTTTTTTTTTTTTTTTTTTTTTTTGCTCATTGTGTGCTCATTGTTTTTGCTTGTTGTCTTGTTGTCTGCTCATTATCTATTTTTTCTTTCGGAGGCACTGGGAGCCAAACCCAGGACATCCTATGTGGGAGGTGGGTGCTCAACTGCTTGAGCCACATCCGCTTCCCTATTTATTTATTATTTTTTAAAGATTTTTAAACTTTTATTTATTTATATATCCCACCCTACCCCCCTTGCTGCTTGTGCTCGCTGTGTTCATTTGCTTTGCGCTTTTCTGTGTCTGCTTGTCTCCCCCTGCTGGGTCATCCCGCTGAGTCAGCTCACTGTGCAGCAGCTTGCCTTCACCAACCAATTGAGCTACAGCTGGTTCCCCCTATTTATTTTTAAAGTATAGGAAACAAGTTTCAAATTCTGCAACAGAAGTTGTTTAAGAAGCACAGTGAAATTATGCAAAAGTTGGGATTAGAGCTTCTAGGAGGGAACAAAAATAAATGCTTTGCCTGTGAACCTGTGTGTCTTCCACAACAAAATCCAGCTCATCACCAAAAATGATCAGCAGGGTACCACATGAGCAGGTGAAAATTAGAACTGTGCAAAAATGTTTGCTTAGAAAGTCAAACAGTCAACTTTGGGCTTTCAGCCAAATTTAATTTCTTCCAGAATTTCTCCTGTTATTACATATTTGCAGAAAGCAATTAGAAAACTGTTATAGAAAAAAATTCCAAATTCCAATTACCATTCATGGCCCCGTCACAGTTTGGTCCAAAAGAAAATGTCTCCCTAGCCTACTGGTCCCAGTATAGACAGAACACACACACATTTTTCTTTGGAGGACCACATAATTACAAGCGGTATCCTACTTGGTTTGCAAGATCCAGGAAGAAGACCCCAGAAGATTTTCAGTGTGTCCCAGTGTACTCTTGAGTTGGTAGGCTTTTTTTCTGTGGCAAAAAGCCTGAGCTTCCATTCACCAGCAGTTCAAGGCCTGAGGAATATGTCATAAACCTCACCAAGGCTTACCTTTGGTTATCATTACAGAAAGCATCTGAGGAGGAGGAATTCCAAATGCTGATGCTTTGAAGAACCCATTGCAAAATTTTAAACCTGAGTGGAGTTGCTGAGTGGCTTAGACCAGACACAAAAAAACCCTTGTTTATCATGACCAGTATACTGAAACATTCAAACACACATATACATGCATACGCCTATTCACATACAAATACTAAAACCCTAACCATGTGTACTCTCCACAGCTCCATTCCCAGTCTTCTGTATTTGTCTTGATGCACCCATTCCATCATAGGGCTCGACCACATTTCTAGTAACTGTTTAAGCCCTAACCCTATGTTACTAGCCCTTTCCCTATTCAACATGGCTTTAAAATAATATTACCCACAAACTAATTTCCATTCACCAATTTTTCAGTTATGTATTAGAGAACATTTGGGATTGTCAGGGATAATGGTGAATGTGATAAGGTGTCAATCAAAAGTGAATAAAACAATTGTTGATTATGAACATGCTAAAAATAGTGAACCTTTAACCAATTAGATATGTTTTCTGCTATGGCGCTTGGGAATGGTAGCAAATATGGCATGTCATGGGGAAACTGAACTGGCTTTCTGTAAGGTGGGGTTAGCTCAGTAACTTGAGAACAAATGAAATAGGGTCCTGTGGAAATTCTGCTGTTCCAGCTGACGATGCGGCCCAGGTTGAGTGGGTACTGGGTCTATTGTGGTTCCTCTGAGCCTTCAGACCTATCCGTGAAGGATGAATCAGGAGCTCATAACACCAGGCCTCCAAGGTTCCTGAATTTCTTTGGCCTTTTTTGAAATGTGTACCCTAGTCCATATTGTCTTTTTCTTGGTCCTCCTGACTTCTGACCTTGTGATTCAGTTTCCTGTTTACGGCTTAGCTTCATCCCTTGAACCGCATGCAGTGCCCCATTTCATAGGCTCATGACTTTTTTTTTTTTAAAGATTTATTTTTATTTATTTATATATCCCCCTTTTGCTGCTTGTGCTCGCTGTGTTCATTTGCTTTGCGCTTTTCTGTGTCTGCTTGTCTCCCCCTGCCGGGTCATCCCGCTGAGCCAACTCACCGTGCGGCAGCTTGCCTTCACTAGGAGGCTCCAGGAACTAAATCCCGGGCCTCCCATGTGGTAAACTGGAGCCCAACCAATTGAGCCACAGCCGGTTCCCGGCTCATGACTTTTTGCTTTCTTTTCAACTATTATTTGGACTCTTCTCCGGTGTTGCTGCTTCAGATTCTCTTGATAAACAGCCAGATCCCATAACCTCATCTTTCACTCCATCGCTCCTCCCTCTGGAGTGAGAGTTCTTCTTCCTTATTTACTCATCTACTGTGGGTAGACCCAAAAAACAAAAAGGGAAATAAAGGTGGAAGAGATGGATATGATAAGGGTGTAGAGGTTAGGCTTAGGGTCAAACTCAGTTTTAGTTGAGAATAAAGGGTAACGGTGATCAGAGAGTATCTTTTGAGAATCCAAGAACTAGACAGAAGTAATGATAAGGTCTGATTGTAGCAGCTCCATCAGAAAAGAGAATGGTGTCCTTAGTGTTGTGGTGGTTGAAGAATTCGGTTTCTTAAAGGAATGTGGATGTTGATATCATCAAGGATAACAGAAAAGATATTAGTTTCAAGTGTTGAAATGCTTATAATAAAAAAGAGGGCACTTACTAGCTATCCATAACTCTGGAGAGGATAGAAATTTAATTTGAGCTGAAGAGGGTATTTCTGAAAGGTAAGGACACTTTTAACAAAAAAACAACTTATTAAATCAGGTAGACAATTTCCTAAACAGCTTTTAGTATCTAAGCCTTATGCTCTTATTTGGTTCTCTGGGAACATAATAATAATAGTTGTTATGTTATACTAGCCTCATATTAATAATGATAGCAAAAGCTATACAACAGTTAACTATATGCCCAACACTATGGTTTTAGTCACTTTACAAATGTGAGTTTATTTAATCCTCAAAATAACTCCATGAAGTAATGATGATAATACTATTTCTCCATTTTCTGATGAGGAAATAAGGCAGAACGATCATTGAGTAAGTTGCTCCAAGTCAACTAGTAGGTGTCATAGTCAGAATGTCAACTGAGGCAGTCAGCTTCCAATCTCTGTTCTTAACCAATTAGGGTCTATCTGACAGCATTCCATAGTTTCCCAGTAAAGTATTTTATGGGATTCATCTGAAACCGCCTCTGGCTCTAAGAAATGATGTTTTTGTGATTCTGAAACTGAGGACATTTCATGCATTTCAAGGATGGCTATAGCTCTGAGGTTAAGGAAGACAGTCCAGAGATTCTTAATTGAAATCCCCCCCCGCAAAAAAAGGAAAAAAAGAAAAAAAGATGGAAGGAAGGAAGTGAGGGAGGGAGAAAGAACAACATAGCACATCAATTGTGAAATATTTCCAATTTCAAAAGCTATTTAGATTGATCAAAATGTAAAGATGGTGTCCATAATGAAATTTTATATATCAAGACACCCTAGAAAACTTTATTATTATTATGGAGATTTGACTTAACACACTCTCAGTGCAAATATTTGCAAAATTCTGAGTTGGGCTCTCTATACAATGTTTTACAAAGGTTAAAGAGAGGTGTAATTATGGATGATATTGTGGATTTTAGTTATCATTTGACAATACCCATCTTTGAACAATACCCAAACTGACTTTGAGAATATCTTGAAAAAAATGGAAAACAATATGGAAGTACAGGTAACACCGTAGTTTTTATGCATATATTAGTATATGAAAGCCAGATAAGACATTCTTGAAAAAGGGTTCTGAACATATTTGAAAGAAATGGTAATAACATAGTCAGGAGACTTTAGAATAAGCAGGAAGCTGGGGCTAGTTGGTTTGAAAGGCTGAAGTAAAGAAAAAGGGGTGAATATTGAAGTTTGAAGAAATTTATTGCTTCTTTCTAAAGGGTGAGGTGTTGGGAACTATAAATAGTAGTTTTCAATTGACAACTGCAATAGCTAGACCAGATCCTTTTGCAAAATAAAGTGTTATACTTAAATACAAACACATGCCTTCCTTCCAAATAACATGTCTCTAAAAATTTACAGAGTAATGTGGCGGCTGTTGTCCAGCTCTTGATGACGGATGGATGATGGATCCTGAAATTATTCCCATCTCAGAATGAGTCAGTGACTGTAAGCAGACATGCACAAATACACTTACATTCCTAAAAATAAACACGCTGGAGTCCTCCAGGACCCAGAGGGCTAGCATATTTTCTACCAAAGAAGCCACGGCTCTCAGAGTGTTCCTCCTCTGAACACTCTGGAATGGTGCCGAGGAAAGGACACCATCAAGGTGATCACAGCAAACCATGGCCAATTGCTGCCAGTTGTTCTTCCTTTGTGCACCCCTTGTCCTACCGCTTGTGTTCCAATTTCAAAAGCTATTTAGATTGCTGCTGGGCTTTACCCTAGTAGAAAAACAGCTGAATTCTACCACATGCAGTGTTCAGGAAAATGGCTTGGATCCAACAGAAGTAGAGGCAGTAAATTTTATATTAAGCTTGTAGCTGGAAGTGGCTAATATGACTTGACAATGTGACTCTTGGATTGATATTCCAAAAATACTAACTTACAAAA
This sequence comes from Chaetophractus vellerosus, assembly GCA_004027955.1. Classification (NCBI taxonomy): domain Eukaryota; kingdom Metazoa; phylum Chordata; class Mammalia; order Cingulata; family Chlamyphoridae; genus Chaetophractus; species Chaetophractus vellerosus. Next base: position 19,765 of record PVKH010002641.1, read on the forward strand.
TAGATAAATCAAAGAGTCTTTACAAAAGGATTTTTCATGGTTTCCCTGGAGTACTTAATTACTACAGTTTTTTTACAAACATCTAATTATTTGACAAAGGGGCTTACTGATTAGACAATTTAAAGCTGAATTCTTATTATGACAGTGCTGACTAAATACAAACAAACAAGCAAACGAACATGAACAGAGATATTGATAAAGCACCTATTGAGTTATAATGCAATTCAATGGGAAATGTAACTCCAATTTATTATATGTAGTTTACAAAAACCCAGCTTCTTTTTAATGTGAGGTATATCTACTTTTTATTTCAATGCATTTAAGTGTCTATAAGTTAATGTAATTGATATTCAAACATTATTTTACATTCAGTCCACATTTATTGAACTTTAAATGAAAAACACTGTGGACATGCTTTGAAACCATCTCTAAGTCTGGACTTTGCTTTTAAAATTAATGGTGGCATGTGGCTTTTTAATTTTTTTATTTTTATGCTTTTCTACGTTGGTAACTACCAAGTTAAGTCATTTAGAAATACACATGCTGATATATTCAGACTCTTTGGGAGGATGCCATTGGATCTTTGACTAACAGATAAACTTCCCAAAATAAACTCCTTTAGTATTATGTTTATTTTAAGTTGTAAGTACGCTTGGAGCAATTTGGCAGGTTTCTTTTTACTTTTGAACAACCAAACATATCTAAAGCTTTAGTTCACCAGGCAACAAGGATATATCTTGCATATGACTAGAAAAATGCAAGAGACAAAGACCTACTTGAAGGCCTGCCAAAAAGGAGCAGAGAAAAATGGTAAGTGTCTAATGACAAGATAGTGGAGAAAGAGCTCATTAACAGACATGAACAAATTTAAGTGCTCAGTGGAATTAACAAGTAAAACAATCTTCATTTTTTTGAGCTTTAACTGAATATGTAGATTAGGTGTCCTATTCTTCAACTTATCCTAATTTTAAGAGAAATTTGAAATGCAAGATAAAAAGCAACAAAAAGCTACAGCTGGAAAAATAAGGCTTTATCCACGTGTACATCCAGATGTATCCCAAGTAATGAGGTTGGGGGTTGAGGTTGGGCTGATGTTATGGCAAACAGTTGCATTATGACATATAGCACTTAGAAACATAACAAGAGTGTTGGTTTCTAGTTCTCTCTGCTTAAACCTTGCTTGACTTATTAGTTAATCTTACTGTGCCTCCATTATCTTATCTAGAACTGAAAGGCATTAAATCACATATTCTCTGAGGTACTTTGTATTAACTATGCAGTGAGTTCCCTTTTTCTTTGGCAACATTTTAAGAACTACAGCTACTCTACCAGGAATTTGGTTTCCTTACTGTGCTTTCCAGTGGCAGATTATGTTTATGTCAGCATTTGGGCCCACAAATTTCCAAGAGTTATTGAGCATAGCCACATTTTCATTTGCCATTCAAAACTGATAAAAATAATTCAATGAATTTGCCAAATTTTAATTAAAAAAAAAACAAAACCTTTGCTCTTTCCATTGCCTGTCTTATTGCTACTTTTCTTTGTTCTTTTACTATTCACATTGCTCAAATGGAAAATATTCAGGTTAGTAAGGTTAGTAGATATTACTAGAGGTGGATGCTAATGATTAGGAAAATAAACAGTATGAAATTTTTACTCTGGAATTCATAGGTGGCATTTCAGAGAAGGAGAAAATATATTGTGGACATACCACAAAGTCATATAAAGACCATTAACCTAAAAAACGTTATTCCTGAATCAGAAAAGTCTGAAGTTCCCAATCAATCTGCAAGGAATGAGCCTGTAATTTTAATGAGCAAGCATTTGTTTCAGAAGCAAGCAACACCAAATTATAATTTAATTAAATTTCAAAGTATAATTTGAATGCATTCAGAAGAGGGGAAGGAAGCAAATAAAAAAGACAACATAATGTCAAATAAGTTTTGTCCCCCACAGATGGACACTGTTCAATCAAAAATGTTGTAATTACACTGCCAAGAACTTACTAAGCGGCCTGCTTTATAAACTACTGCATCTAGACATGACTCCTAGTTATCAAACTGGCCTTATGAGATGGTCTTTTAATACCTGGAGATGTAATATCTGTCTGTGTGTGTTTGTACATGTGTGTGTGTGTGTGTGTGTGTGTGTGTGTGAGAGAGAGAGAGAGAGAGAGAGAGAGAGAGAGAGAGAGAGAGAGAGAGAGAGAGAGAGAGAGAGAGAGAGAGAGAGAGAGAGAGAGAGAGAGAGACAGAGAGACAGAGAGAGAGACAGAGAGAGAGACAGAGAGAGAGACAGAGAGAGAGACAGGCAGAAGAGAGGAAATACCGGAACCAGTACGGAGGTCATCAGAGGAGTCCAATTCCTCACTACCTCAACATGAGTAACATTTTACCAACCAAGTAAAAAGAATATTGATGTGCAGAAATTTTTCAATGGTTGCAAAAGGTAAATTGAAAGACAGAATGCTGGAACTGATTGAAAAGAAGCAACCTAAAATTTCCAAAGGCCTTGTTGGCTTCTTGCCTAAAAGTAAACCTGAGGAAAGGCAACCCTCTCCTCTTCTTCTGTAATCACAAAAGACACAGAGCTTTGGCTAACATTTTTACATGAATATTTTATGAAGTAAAGGCTTCCATGATCATTAAAAATGTCTACTTTTATTTTTAGAGTGGCTGAGGAAGGTTGAATCCTAAACATGCCCAACACCTGTAGGACAGCAAGAACATTAGTCTTAATTCAGACTACATTTTCCCCAAGTGGCACCTTGCCATATTGCAGACATCTAAAATGCTGACTGACTTTTGAAAATGGAACTAGTTCTTAGTTTACAAGGAGATACCAAGAAGGAAATATATTCAAAGATTAGGCAGAAGAGCAGAGAAAGATTTAAGTACAGAATTCAGGGCTTTCTAATTTCTGCCCCAATATTTTTAGCATTCAATAGTAACATCGTCTACAACTCAAAACAGGTTCTCTTTCATGTTAAAATTCATGGCTCTGAATATAGCTGAGGTAAATATTTTACTCATCCTTCAGCACCCTGTACATAAAATTTTAAAATAATTCAAACAACCTACAGTGCATCAGTGACCAAAGAGAGCTCTGGTAAAAATAAAATATATTTCAGTTCTGCACCAACTGGCTAAATTTAAACCCTCTATTATGTAATCTTAAAGCATCCTTGCTTTTACTTGGTGTCTTAAGAGATCTTGTTATAATGTCTTTCCAAAATTACTTCAGGCTCTAACATCTAAACATTTAAGGCGCGATGGGACCAAATTAAGGTGTTCACAGGCAACTGAAGACAGAAAAAATCCATTTGAAACAGTATATAGAGCATGATACCTTTAAAGTAAAATCTCAGTCTTATCTATTTAAGTTTGTAGTTACTATAATTACGGTTGGCAGATGCAACTGGCAGTGCTTTTCTTAATTCTGCAAAACATGTAAGGACCTGATTCTTTAATCCTTCCTCCAGTAATACTCCCAGAGGAAATGAGACTATGGTTGGAGCAAGAACTACAAAATCAAACTAAGGCTTGGAAAAAGAGTAATTTTCAGACATTTCCCTGAGCTAACTGGAAATGTTGTCCACATTTTAAACTCTTTCCTTCACCAAGTTAGAAGAAAATATATTCATCAAATATATTATCAATTTATGCTCATTAAAAACAAACTAATTTTTTTTTCAGTTTTCCTTTTAACTGGAAGTTCAAGTATATTCTAGTTTACAGCTCTTTATCAAGAGTTCAATACCAAGTACTAGAAATGCTAAATATTTAGTGAAGGGATTAATAAATGCCCTAAAATTTAATAATACAAAGCAATGCTAAATATTGTCTTAAAGGCAAAATCCAACTGAATATTGTCCTTTATAATGATCACAATTTGGGTTACAGTCTCCATTGATCTTAAATAATCAGTGAGAACATCTTGCAACCAATGAAGCAGACAGCAGATTAAACTGCACATACCTTTTGCAATACTTAGACTCAATCCCAAGCTCATGGAAATGTCATGTATCTTTACAGGTCTTCACAGGCTAGTTTCCTCACTTATTTCGTGTACAGCAAATTTCCCAGTCCCCTGAAAGCAACTGGTGGAGTGGAGGCCAGCTCCACTGAAGGATCTATCCAGCAAGTAGATGGGACGGCTGAATTTATTTTAGCCCTGTGTCTAAAGGATGCAACTTGGCATCTATTTTTAGGAACTGAGCTCTTTAAAGGTGGGGCCTGAGTCAACCGCTCTTCTCAGAAGTGTGTCCTTCAGGGCACTTTGCCTTGTAGTGTCCTATGTAATGTATGCATGGCTCTAACACGTGTGCAGTCAATCAAACTCTGTTCTGTAACCAGCCTTCAAGCCAACTCTCAGCTTCTGAACACACTCTAAAACATAACTAGCATGGATGACTAAAAGGTGGAGTTAATGCCCTTCAATTATTTGCATTTGTTTTAATAAATTTCATTCTGTTACAAGTCCAGAATGTGAAAATAAAGGATGTAGGAAAAGTCCCAGTTTATTCTGGTGGAATGATTATCTACCTGGATTCTTAGGAAGAGGGAAACCTGTTTTATTTCACAAAATGGTCTTAAGTATGTAAAACATTAGTTTGCTATCTGAGGCTTCACATACAAAGCAAAAACACTATTACAGTGCTTATATAAGAAAAGCAAGTGTTCTTTTGATTTAAAAAGTAAGGAAAGAAAGGGTAAGAAGGCGTTTTAGAGTGAACTCAGAGCACACTTATTCTGTGGTAACTGCCCGTTAATATTAGATTTAATCATTTGGCATGAGGCAGAGCAGGCAGGGAAAAGGAGTCACCTCACATGCTCCTGAGAGAATCATATTAAATATCTTTCACTGCAACCTCACTTACTTAGCACGGCCTGCCAACCTGACCCGGAAGAAAGTACAGGAATCAAACTAGAATCGCCATTTAGTGCCATAATGTCAAGTCTAACAAATTCTAAGTAAATATGAAATAATCAGATTCCTCTATCTTTCCTCTCTTCTGTTATTTTCTAGTGTGGTTTTAAATAAGTGTCAATCTGGCCTCACCAGAAACCCCAGTAAAGAAAGTCCTTTGACTTAAGAAAAGCACCTGATTCATAAACTATTTATTTCATACAAACTGCTTATATGTAAGCCATTTATCATATTATATTATAGTAAATATCAGTATATCCATTACACTTTCCATGTTTAATGTTGGTTTCTATTAAAAATAAGTCAAAGGGTGATATTCCAGCTTATTAACTCTAAGAAAAGATTTCTGAAATGGTGTTCCTGTACACTCCTCCAGAATTTTCAGGGCCAGGATCCAGTATATCCTAATCATTTAGAGCTGTGCTTTACAGTATGGTAGCTACTAGCCACATCTGGCTGATTGAATTTAAATTTTAATGGAGTAAAATTAAGATAAAATTTAAAATTCAGTTCCTCAGTGGCATTATCCTCATTTCAAGTACTCAGTAGCCATATGCGGCTAGTGGCGACTATAGTAGACAGTGGAGATGTAATGTATTTCCCTCACTGTGGAATGTTCTATTGGGCAATGCTGACTTTAGAGCACAGGATTACAACACAGGTTCTACACTATCTAATCTCTGTCCTGAGCAACTTTCCTAAATTTTAATCCTCACTTTACTTATCTGTTACTAAACTGAATTGTTTACATACTTTAAATGCTGTGTAGATTAAATAAGATAATGTATATAAAACACTTAGTACAGTCTAAATCTAGAACAAATTATTTAATAAATTATTATTTTTTATCATTTCTTTGCCATATACATTAGAAAATGGATACTAGTTCTAAAATCACACTAATTCAATTTAAGTTATTGGAGAGATTAATCCTACAATGTAAATGCAGTCAACTTTATTCTGTATTTGCATACTTATTCTGACCATGATTGTGGTGGTTTCACTCTTTTGAAATGTTGTTAATTATGCAAAGATCTGACTTTAAGCTTTCTCATCTTCACTCGTTGTTCAACAACTCCTTGCTTTTCTATTTCATGGTGGTAATAGGATTCATCACTTCTTTCTTTACAAAGTTTCCCTCAAGAAAACCTTTTCTCAACCTTTCCTTTTTTTTTTCTTTTCAGAAGGTATTTGATACAAATTCAAAATATCTAAAGAAAGAGCATTTATGTTAACCCCCCCTCCCAGAAAAAAAAAAGGACTTGTAAGCATAAATAAGTGATAATATTAAAATTTATATATTACATACTGGGTTGTAGGTTGAAAATATTTTTCCCATTTTTCTCATAACAAAATTTCCTATGCTTCTAATAGCCCCAAACATTACACATTGCTAAAAAAAGAAAAAAACAACAAAACATAGATAGGTCAAGAAATCTTGGTGAATATTATAAAATAATTGGTAATTGATTATGAGTAGTAAATGATGAATCTAGAGTAGCATGCATAAACTAAAGTCAAGAAATAATATTGTTACAGAATTAATTAGTTATAACTGAATCAATGAAATGTATTCATTTTAGTTGTGAAGACAGGGGAAACATCAAAAACTAGATTCTGACTCTTCATTATTTTGGTTGTTTCAGACACTGAATTGCTCTCTTTATTTAAAAGCAATCTAATCACTCCATTTTGAGTCATTATGAAAGCAGGATGTATGGATGGATGGATAACAGATAGATAGGTAAGGATACAAATAGAAAGATACATAGGTGATTTGTTGTATCGAAACAGCTTAGAAAGTTTGAATTGGAGATTTCATTCCCTATCCAATGCATAAATACACTTTAAATTATCATTGTGGTGCTTAGTTTCCTCCGACTATTCAAATCTCTATTGTACTCAACTAAAACCTGCATAAGACTTTTGCTTCTAGTGGGATAGATTAATTA